>CABFVX010006994.1:9470-34867 GCA_902151425.1 Timema shepardi
CCCCCCGACTACAGCCTTGACCTAATCACACTGTTTCCTTAAGGGATAGGCAAGAAATTGTGCATATATCTCAAAAACAGTAACTCCATACTTAATCCATCCTCACGTCCATATTTTCTTCGCTTCAACAACATCCATACACCAGTTCACACATGCTCTTCGATTCTTAAAACTCTTAATGTTTCTCTTTTTCACATATTTGTCCATCCCATTTAACCTCTTACATGGCCTACCCTTTCCGGTTGATCTACACACTCTACCTTCATATATTTGCTTCATCGCTTGAAATACACTTATCCTCTTAACATGACCAACCCAACATGACCTATTGGATTCCCTTTCAAACCACACCCCTTCAGCACCCATTCATTACCGACTCTATCCATACGAGTTTTCCCACATACATTTCTCAGATATCTCATCCCAACTGCATTCACCTTGCTCTTGTGTTTCTCCTGACATACTCACGTTCACATCAATAAAACAATGTTGGTGTTAACACACTTTTATAATTAAACTGATACTTCATTCTTTGCAATAATCCACATACAACCAACTACTCTTTGAGATGCGTTCGTTCACCTGTCTGCCGATTTCGCCATCTATGCTTCCATTAAAAAAAATTATTTGCCTTGAAACACAAAATCATTCACTTGTAATAGTTTCCTATTTATACTAATTTGACAAATCATTTCCTGATACATCCTTATCAAAAACTATCACCTTATTTTTGGAAACATTTACAAACAAGGATCCATTCTGGCTATCAACACATTCAAGTTGAACAAGCCGTCCAAATGTTGATATGTTTTAGTGTGTTTTTCCATATTCCCACCTCACAAACAAGCTACAGTAGCTCCATGGCTTCTTTGGTGCTGAATTACATCTCACAGCTGACTTCTGACAGTCAACATTTAGGTATATACCTAAACTTTGATGTCAGAAGTGACAGCTGCTAAACACATGTTTTTGCAGATCATATGGTTCGGCGTAGGGATACAAAATATGGTCTGGTAACTTTTCAAAGCTGTCAGTCAGTACCAAAGAGCCCATGGGGCTACTGTAGTCATTATAAACACCACACCTATGGGATTAAAAAAATACCAGAATAATTATTGTTAGCTGCACATAACGATTGCATTGCATTTTAAATAACTATCCAACTTACATCAGGTTTTATTGAATTCAGATCAGAATAATGAAACACATTAAGGTCCACTTATTATTTTTATTCATAGAACATAGCACAGTTTATAATGCATTTTTTACCCCCTTTTTTAAAAAGTCTCAAAAATGCTCAACTTTGTTGAAAAACATGGTGAATGTTATCAGAGCTACCCCTTGACATAATTATGACAGCGCTCCATCGGCCACTTGGGTACCAAAGACGGCAACCTAAACATATTTTTGGGATTTTCAAATCCTCAAAATATAAATATATGGGAAAAGATAAAGTTAAAATATATCTACAATTAAATACATTTATGCAAAATGCATAGTATGAAAAGCAAAAATAATGAAAAAACTTCACTTTTGTGTTTTTTCATTGCAAGAACTGCCCTAATTTCATTCATAAGGCTTTTCCGCGGGAACTTATAAAAGTTGAACAGCACAGTAACGTGTTGTTAGAATCAGGAAATCAGGATAACAATTCATAGTTACTCCATAGAAGTAGTTTTAATGTACCCCGATAACCTATATTTCTAACATTCCGTAGTGTGTTCTTTTCCTTTCAAAGCTGAACTACCCTCTTAGGAAAAGCTTTACTTTGTCTTCTGCTAGATTTGTGAGACCTTTCTTTGTTTCTTAGATCTAATATTTTAATTTCCAACCACAGTTTTGCTAAATGAAAAATGCACAATGCAATAAAACATTCAAAATAACTAGATGGTGTTCTGTGGAGTGTTAGCTGCTGATGATGTTCTGTGGAGTGTGTTAGCTTGTGATGGTGTTCTGTGGAGTGTGTTAGCTTGTGATGGTGTTCTGTGGAGTGTGTTAGCTTGTGATGATGTTCTGTGGAGTGTTAGCTTGTGATGGTGTTCTGTGGAGTGTTAGCTGCTGATGGTGTTCTGTGGAATGTTAGATTGTGATGGTGTTCTGTGGAGTGTTAGCTGCTGATGGTGTTCTGTGGAATGTTAGATTGTGATGGTGTTCTGTGGAATGTTAGCTTGTGATGGTGTTATGTGGAGTGTTAGCTTGTGATGGTGTTCTGTGGAGTGTTAGCTGCTGATGGTGTTCTGTGGAGTGTTAGCTTGCGATGGTAGTTCTGTGGAGTGTGTTAGCTTACGATGGTGTTCTGTGGAGTGTTAGCTTGTGGTGGTGTTCTGTGGAGTGTGTTAGCTAGTGATGGTGTTCTGTGGAGTGTGTTAGCTTACGATGGTGTTCTGTGGAGTGTTAGCTTGTGGTGGTGTTCTGTAGAGTGTTAGCTGCTGATGGTGTTCTGTGGAGTGTTAGCTTGTGGTGGTGTCCTGTGGAGTGTTAGCTTGTGATGGTGTTCTGTGGAGTGTGTTAGCTTGTGATGGTGTTCTGTGGAGTGTTAGCTTGTGGTGGTGTTCTGTGGAGCGTGTTAGCTTGTGATGGTGTTCTGTGGAGTGTTAGCTTGTGGTGGTGTTCTGTGGAGTGTTAGCTTGTGGTGGTGTTCTGTGGAGTGTTAGCTTGTGATGGTGTTCTGTGGAGTGTGTTAGCTGCTGATGGTATTCTGTGGAGTGTTAATTGCTGTATCCGTACTACTGGACATGTGGCCACAGATCACATCAGCCAATACAGGACTTGCCAAGCTGTGGCTGATAGTAGTAGTCATCTGTGGAGGTGCAACAGAGTTTATAGTCTTGTTATCGTCCAAAGATAAGGGATCACATGTAGTATCGTGACTCTTAGCTTCTCCAAGAGCGGGTTGAGTGCTGTCGCCCAACTTCTGAAGATACATACGGTGGGATGCATTTATCTTATGAACCCGCTTATTATGTCTGTTATACTCCGTACGGCTGGCAAACCTACGGGAGCAGTGGCCACAGCCATACGGGCGCTCCCCTGTGTGCACCCGACGATGCACCTTTAGGTGACATTTTACCCGAAAACCCTTATCGCAAAACTCGCAGACAAACGGCCGCTCCTCGGTGTGCACTATCATGTGGACGCGCAAGTTGCACTGCTTGCGGAACTGTTTGCCGCACACCTCGCACTGGTGGTACCGTGTGGCGTTGTGTACCGGGAGGTGTGTGGAAAGCGCCGCACTCGTGTAGAACCCCATGTGGCAAACCCCACAGACAAACGATCTGGTGGCCGAGTGGGTCAGGATGTGATACTTGAGCCGCGCGAACGTGACGAACGCCTTGCCGCACTGGTCACAGATGAAGTCTCGCTCGTCCACGTGCATCTTCAGATGGCTCTTGAGTGTTTCCTTCTTGCTGACCTGCTTATTGCAGATGTCGCAGGTGAACTTGGGATCGGGAGGCAGGTCAAGTTTGAACCTGGACTGGTCCCGAGGCAAGTGGTGTGTGCGGATGTGCTTACAGAGGGTGTGCTTCTCGGTGTACATGTTCCTGCACTGCGGACAGGAGAAGAGCTTAGCGCCCGTGTGCGATGTCCTGTGCACCAGCAAGGCGTTCCTCTCGGTAAACTCTGCGTCGCATTGTCCGCAGTCGAACCTTCGAGGCTGGCGATGAAGTTTCAGGTGTTGTTTCAAGCCGATGTAACGGTTCAAAACCTTCCCGCACTGTGCACACCTAAAGTTAGGCGCCTTACTATGTTTTGTGTGATAGTGCTCGACCATACCCCCTAGAGTAGGCAACACATCGGTACAGTCGGCACACCGCCATTCATAGCCTTCCAGCTCGGACTTCTTCCTCGGCATCTTTGGGACGTACGAGCTCGGCCTCCTTTGTTTGGGCTTGTTGTCGCAGTCGTCTTTGCTCGGGTCCTTACCGACACCGGTTCTAGTCTTACTCTTGTCTTGTTTTGCGGCCAAGATACAGTTCAAAAGGTTCTCCAACGGATCATCACCGTCCTTACTAGCTGCAGTATTACCGTCACCGTCACTTCTAACAATAGTTACATATTTGTTATTACTCTCTCCATCGTTAGTGACCCCATTAACAGGGCTGGCTGCCCTGGTGACATGTGATGAGCCAGGGTGCTCTACTCGACCGGCGCACGCGAGGAGTGGAACCTCACAGTCGATGTCGGCTTGCCGAACAACATCGTCTGATGGCTCCGTCTTCACCTTGGGAGGAGAGCAGATGAGTTCCAGGGACAGTTGTGTCCGAGAGGACATCTCCAGGAAGTCGAAAGACTGGTCAAGCTTTTCGCAGCAGTCGAAACACACCATCTTGGGCAACAGGTCATCTGGAGACAGCTGGAACATACAACATTCTTGGGTGTGCACCATGAAGTTGAACGCTGACAGTCCAGAAACAGTCACATATCTATTTATAAATGTGAGAGAGTAAGGGCATTACAAGGGGCTGCTTACCGGGACAGGATACCCCCAGTCCTCAGGTATTTCAATACACTTAGAATAAATAACGTCCGATGTTCCGGTTGCCAAATTGTCAGAAGTTGTTTCTTTAACTCAACCCAAGTTCTAAAAAACATATTTAGTTTTTTTTTTATTTAGCACCGCGTCTTACTACCCGTTCGGGTTATACGCTTTAAGTACTAATTACACTAATGGATTAAGACTTGGGGAGGTTTAATTAGAGGAAGTGAACCCGCATTTGCGTGGAGGGAGAGTGGAAAATCATTTAGGAAAAAAAAAATTCACCCGACCGAGATTTGAACCTCGATCTCCCTGTCCTCGGCAGTCGGGCTCAACGCGATTAACACGTTAGCCAACTACGCCACCGAGGCGGGTCATTGTTTTATTAAAATTAGACGATTTATTGAATTAGAAATGTTATCTATATTAATAAACTGAAGAGTCTGTATGTTATGAGCGTTGGGTGATATCTACTACTCGTAGAGGTCTGACAGAGCCTGTGCATGAATATGTGCTCCTAACATTTTGAATTTTAAATTTTTGATCATATATATTTTTTTAAATTTACTATAAACTGAGTCAAAAGAAAGACAATGACTAGTTATTTTTGTTTCTTTCTGTGTGTGGCAATACCGGTTACTCTACTAATATAAAATTACAATGTCAAACAATGTAGATCTTTGGCAATAGATGGAGGTTCCAAGGGCTATGGGAATACAAACTGTAAGCTTACTACTTACTTTGAGGCATTAGGAACTCGAAGGCTCATTGCCACACTTACAAAAGGTTGCCACCTATCGATATTTTGAGCTAGTTCTATTTGGTCTGGTGTCCTGGCGGTCTAGGGGTAAGGTGTCAGACTTCTATACTGGCGGCCGGGGTTCAATCCTCGGTCCCGGCAAAGATTTATCTGATTACCAAACCCTTCCTTCACCTCTGACAAGACATCTTGTGAATGTGAGGAATGCCAGGCCTCCACCGTGGTTCGGATCCCACGTTAAGCTGTAGGTCCTCCATTTCATCTCACAATCACCCTACCATTACACATTAGCGTAAGTGCGTGTAACCCGAACGGGTAGTAAGACGCGGTGCTAATAATAATAATAATAATAATAATCTATCCGGTCCACCTCATTACACCCTATCCCTATCTGACAGAACTAATCACTATGAAACCTCCTCCACTCCCCATTATCATCATTCCTATTTGGGCTATCCATAGTTTTCTTCTCGTCATGTAAGGCGAGAGCTCATATTTCACACCCATGTTGTTCCTGGTGATCTCCCATTACCCTGATGGCAAACTCTAAGGCGAGGTTAAGGAGTGGCGAGGAAAGAGCATCTCCTCGTTCCAACACGTACTCTCCCACTCTCACTTATTAGTCAAACGTACCTCAATGAGCGTGACAAGATTTTATGGGTACCTATCCCAAACTGAAATAAAATTTCATATAATTTATTTTAATTGAATCATGGGCCTTTTTAAAATCTATGTTTAACTGATAAATTGCCCTTTTTTCTCATACACTAGAGTCACCACTATTTCACCTAAAGAGGAGACTTTCCGAGACGGATTGTACGGAATTAGTGTGAATAATGTTCAGTAGGTCTACCTGAGGGTTTGCCAACTTTCCACAGAACAGTTTACTTTGTTTAAATATAATCTGTCCATTTTCTGATCGTGATGTAAAGTAGGAATACAGGAATTGCAGGGGGGACATTAAAAAGAAAACGAAAATGTAATTTTTAAAATCTTTTACTATTCAGTATTTTATTTTAGAAATGGAACATTGGCCAGAAAATATGGAACGATTTAAGTGAAAATATAGTGGAGGCCTAACTGGGTTACAACATAATTTCAGGAAATGTTGTATAATGAATACTACCAGTTAGTTTATTTTAAAATTCCCCCGTTAATACCGAGACACTCTCGTGTAATATTTACTTTGTTGACCGACAGAATAGGTTTATTCAATTTAATTACGTGACAACAATTAATATTACACACGATTGGGCCTAGGAAAGAACAAGATACTAGTTTTATTTATGAGGAAAGGGCTAAAAGTTGGTACCGGTGATTTAATTATTTTTGTTGGGCCTATTTTGTCTAAACAAAAGTTGTTAAGTATTATATTTTATTCTAGCTTGTTTAGAAGTAGTACAAGTTAACTATCCAAATGAATAGATATTATATTTCTGTTATTAGAAATGTTTTATACTCAATATCGAAATGTTTGAATGGACATTGTTTACTTACCACAATATGCAAACATCGTGCGATCTTCATTCTCAATTTTAAATTTTCACCTTCCTCTTCATAAATGTTAATCAAGTTTTCAGTATCCAAAGCACACAAACGACACAATCTAAGGACACCCATCTTTATTCGGCAATCTTGTGTGCTGTGCAATGTTTACAAACAAATCGTTAACATGATTTTGATGTAAACAGAAGTCGGCATAAATCAATTAACTCGAAGCCAGTAGAACGCCATTCGACAATAAACTAATAGTGTTTAGCCAACATAGGGGGAATAAAACTAGGTGATAATTTAGTTCCAAGATTTTATCAAATAGCTTGTGAAACTATTACTGGTGCTGCGCTCTCGTGGCCTGGTGTTGCCAATCGTGTGAGTTAACATAGGCTGCAAATAATATATTATGTACAAAGATATTAATGTCTCACCACACAGTCTGTGCATGCCTGGTATCCCAGTCTAATCTGTAGGTTGGTTTCCTAATCAGTTCTTCAATCTCCCTCCATGCAAATGCTGGTGTACTACCTCTATATTCAACATTTCTCACTACCAGCCTCGTTGGCGTAGTTGGCTAACGCGCTTGTTTCGTGTTGAGCTTGACTGCCGAGGACAGGGAGAATCTCGATCAGGTGAACTGGGGTGGTTTTACACGCTACTTCCACGCAAATGCGGGTTAACTTCCTCTAAATTCAACCTTTCCAACTAACTCATTAGTATAATTAGTACTTAAGCGTATAATACTAACGGATAGTAAGACGCGGTGCTATATTTAAAACATTTCTCATTCCTAACATGTTAGCATACATGGTTCATAACAAATAGCAAAGAACAGGTATGGTGAACTAATACAATTTAGTAAATTTTAAGGTAATAATGTCCTAAGCTTGCGAAATTTAAACCCTCCCCAAAATTAAATTCTCCCTACACGTATGAATCTATATAAAATGAATTTAGTGATATAGAAACTAACTAGCGAGGAGATAAATCCCCTATCGCCTCCTTTAACTCATGTCCACAATTATATACCAGACGTTGTATAATGGAAATTAACTTGTGTCAAATACAAACAATTTTAGTGAAAAATTCATCTTTCCAGCTCTGCAAATTAAAAAATTTGTGGTATTTAAGTTTCGCCGCTAGGTCGCAGCACTCTAGTTCTTCACACTCGCACCTGTGATATTACTATAGGACTGTCCAATATTAGTTTCACAAGATATTTTATGTTTATATTCAACAGGAATCTAAACAGAGACATCACACAAGAACGTTGCCATTTTAAAACTTTGGTTTTGTTGTTGTTGTTTTTGCTATATGTGTTTTTCCCTTTTTTCATCGTGAAAACTTTAGACGTTTAAAAAAACAATTAACATAAGCTATTGTCTTAAAAGTTTTCTTACAAGAGGGGTCATACTCTATCTTACTTAATTACTTTTTTTAAATATTTTGTTCCCCTTATTAAGGATTTTTAAAAAACAATTTGTTTGAGGACATAGGCGCTGTATATAAAAATGGTTTGTATTTTGCCTGGACAGATCATTGATTTCTGTGGGACCGATACTGATTTTGTTTTCCAAATTATTTGTATCTGAATACGTATAATATATTATATACACATTACACACACTAAAATATATATTTTCTAATATATTATATAATGAAAATATAATTAGTATTCTGACGGGCAAATACCATCTATTCCAGGTCCGTCTACTATCTCACGAGGCTAAAGTGCTGGCCACTCTGTTGAAATCCTTAATTTTATTTAATATTCTATGGATATTTCGTAATACTACGTTATGATACAGAAAACATTAAAATATTATAAAGTCGTCATGATTTGTTAATTTTAAATGAAAAATAAAATGTTTTAAATATAATTGAATTTACTCTTAAATTGTTGCACTTGAGAACACGCAACGTTCTCATGAAACTGAGCTTTAAAGCAGACTATTATGTATTGACACGCCTGTCGTTTGTCACTTCCTACATATTTCCAATATAATATCTCTTCCTGTTTAAGTTAGTAATAGGTTAGTAAGGTTTAAATTCCTATGTTTGGTTAGTCTTTTAAACCGCACGGTTTGATACTCATCGTGACGTGTGTCCCGAGATTGGTCGTGTGGAGGTTAACAAATGTTGCGTTGCAGTCGATCTACTTGTTTGGCCTTCCCCTCGAGCAGAACCTATTAAAAGAGCTGACTGTTCACTTCTGGAGTCAGTCGTCTACTATTCAAGTTCCGTATTCATCGAGACATCGCAACGAGTTTATCAAGACTATGGGTCTCCTGACGGAAGGCAGTCCTTTGTCTTGGGAAGAAACGAAAGCTCTTTCCGAGCACGTCAGGCATCACGGAGTGATCCAATTCATCAACCTGTACCGCCGGTTGCGGGACAGACAGGGGGATGTCTTGAAGTGGGGAGACGAGGTAAGATCCGGCCGGGCCTCGCCCTATTTCTCCTGTTCTTTTGACAATTTTCATAAGAATCTAAAGTAACCAACCTCCAAGTCATATAAATGACTCGAGAACTTTAAAACAAATACCAAAATACATATGTATTACAAATCTAGGTTAGATTAGCTATTTATTGATAAATGATTACCTAATTTCGTACTTAAAATGTAATATTTTTGCCTGCAGTTCACAAACCAGAATACTTGTAAGAATCTGTAGACCAATAAATGCCATTTGTAAAAATTAATTATTTATTTTTAGCACTGTGTCTCACTAAGCTACCTGTTCAGGTTAAATATATAGTACATTACGCTAATGTGTTGGAGCTTAGGAAGGTTGAATTTATAGAATGTGGGGGCCCCATTTACTTGGAGTCGGAGAGGAAAACCACCCTCGGTACACCAGACTGGAACTTGAACCCCAATCTACTCCGTCGACTGGCCGGTCTTTTGTGAGTGACGCCTTAGACAATTTGGCAACAGAACAAGTTTTTAGTTCTCTTCTTTTCACTTATATAGACTACGCCATTACGGCTGGGTATTTTTAAATGTACAGGTGTAAATTTCCCTCTGGTCTAATTTGTCGGTAAATTTAATTTAAATATTTTATTCTCTTCAAAATGGAGGCAGCGAGTGTTGCTAGTCTCTCAACTGGAGCCGGTCACCGCAATAGATGTGGGCAGAATAGTTTGCTAAACGAATCAGTTTCGTCAAGTTCAGTCGCTCCTGAACAAACTAGACCCATGCACTGATATTTCACACGGGGCCACCCCTAAGGGGTGTGCAAACGATGCGACCACATGAAGCCCATGACTCGGGGGGGCCCTATTGGCAAAGGAAAAGTCAATTTGTGGGTGGGAAATTTTTGCTTGCCTTTAGGTGATCTATCGAATATTGTCGAAAGTGTAAAAACAAATGAGTGAAGCTAGTTCTAGGTTTAACTCCACTGATTTGTGTCTTCTTTTGATTGAACGATATTGATGTAAAAATATATTGACATAACAAGTGTTGATTTTATTTAGAGTCTATTAAAGCTAAATCAGGTAAAATGGTTGGTTAGTAATAACGGTGTTGTTGGCAGGTGGAATACATGATTGTCAAGTTTGACGACAAGAAGAAGACCGCCAAGTTGTCCTTGCGGGCCCTCGAGGTCCTGAACGTGCTACAAGAGAAGGAGCTGAGTGACCCAGAGTAAGTAGGTCAGTGGGATCTGAACCGAGGTCCCTCAACTTACCGAGAGCTAAAAGTATCCGTGGTCCGTTCTAGTTCACTGGAGGATCCCCCTAAAGTCTTTCATTGTTTCAGGGGTGTCAAGTCGCTGTGGCGCCCAGAATACGGCGCGTACATGATCGAAGGAACGCCAGGCAAACCATATGGTGGCCTTTTGGCACACTTCAACATTGTGGAGGCCAACATGCGGTACCGACGTGAGGAGGCCCAGAGGCTACTGCAGCCCAACGAGGTGGTCATGTCCCTCACCAGTTTCCCCAGGTGAGTCTCAACGCCCTGTGTCGCTCACCAGTTTCCCCAGGTGAGGCTCAACGCCCCGTGTCGCTCACCAGTTTCCCCAGGTGAGTCTCAACACCCCGTGTCGCTCACCAGTTTCCCCAGGTGAGTCTCAACGCCCCGTGTCACTCACCAGTTTCCCCAGGTGAGTCTCAATGCCCTGTGTCGCTCACCTGTTTCCCCAGGCGAGTCTAAGCACCGTGTTGCTCACAAGTTTCCCCAGGTGAGTCTCAACACCCCGTGTTGCTCACCAGTTTCCCCAGGCGAGTCTAAGCACCGTGTCGCTCACCAGTTTCCCCAGGCGAGTCTAAGCACAGTGTTGCTCACAAGTTTCCCCAGGTGAGGCTCAACGCCCTGTGTCGCTCACCAGTTTCCCCAGGTGAGGCTCAATGCCCCGTGTCACTCACCAGTTTCCCCAGGCGAGTCTACACCCCGTGTCGCTCACCAGTTTCCCCAGGTGAGTCTCAACGCCCCGTGTTGCTCACCAGTTTCCCCAGGTGAGGCTCAACGCCCTGTGTCGCTCACCAGTTTCCCCAGGTGAGTCTCAACACCCCGTGTCACTCACCAGTTTCCCCAGGTGAGTCTCAACACCCCATGTCGCTCACCAGTTTCCCCAAGTGAGAGTCAACGCCCTGTGTTGCTCACCAGTTTCCCCAGGTGAGTCTCAACACCCCGTGTCGCTCACCAGTTTCCCCAGGTGAGTCTCAACACCCCGTGTCGCTCACCAGTTTCCCCAGGTGAGTCTCAACACCCCATGTTGCTCACCAGTTTCCCCAAGTGAGAGTCAACGCCCTGTGTTGCTCACCAGTTTCCCCAGGTGAGGCTCAACGCCCCGTGTCGCTCACCAGTTTCCCCAGGTGAGTCTCAACGCCCCGTGTCGCTCACCAGTTTCCCCAAGTGAGAGTCAACGCCCTGTGTCGCTCACAAGTTTCCCCAGGTGAGTCTCAACACCTCGTGTCGCTCACGTGTCGAGCTCATACCTTGGTGCAGAGGCCGAGGAAAGTGAAACCTGTTCAAACGTTATGTTCCCCTGACAAGGTTGGTTCTTGTCAACTACGTGTTAGGAACATCTCGTTCACAACTCACATCTGATGGCGTAGTGCCACACGACTGTGTCACAACGGAGCACATGACTGTACCTGAGAGAGGAGATAAGAGATAACAATACTCACTTCACTCACAAACTATCTCACAAGGATTGGAACCAACACACTTTAATTCCTCTCTGACCTTGACAACTTTAAAACAAGGTGTTGTTAGTCTATTCTACTTTCAAGTGATGTTTCACCATCTTGCAGAACAAGGTTAGGGCTTCTGACCGGTCCAGGAGGATGGTGTTCGACCCTGACCGACTGCACTGGGAATAATCATTTCCAAAATAATGTTTCCAGTCTCTTACCCTGGGAATGTGAGTGTCTAACCGGCACTAACTCACGTAGGAGTGTAATCTATAGTGTGTTACGTCACCACACGACCTTGAGAGCCGCATTATCTAGAGCGGAGAGATAAGCAGGTTGCATCACACTGACTCATTATACCTCTAACTGGGCGAAACATGGCTCAATTTATCTATAACTGGGTGAAACATGGCTCAATATACCTCTAACTGGGTGAAAGATGGCTCAATATACCTCAAACTGAGTGAAAGATGGCTCAATATACCTCAAAATGTGTGAAAGATGGCCCAATATACCTCAAAATGTGTGAAAGGTGGCTCAATATACCTCTAACTGAGTGAAAGATGGCTCAATATACCTCTAACCGGGTGAAACATGGCTAAATTTATCTCAAACTGTGTGAAACATGGCTCAATTTATCTCAAACTGTGTGAAACATGGCTCAATTTATCTCAAACTGAGTGAAAGATGGCTCAATTTATCTCAAACTGAGTGAAAGATGGCTCAATATACCTCAAACTGAGTGAAAGATGGCTCAATATACCTCTAACTGGTCGGAACTAATCATACAGGAGGTCCCAGCCACCGACGACCCTGCCATATTAATAGTATAACTGTATTGTACACAAATATTTATTAAAAGGGAAGTTGGTTGCGTTGTTGCAGACTGGGGACCCCAGGGTTCACAGATCCGCCGACCGTCCCCACACCCAACAGTGGGGCCTCTCGCTCCCTCTTTTTCCCAGACGAGGCGATCTTCCCAGGACACCCTCGCTTCAAGACACTGACCAGGAACATCCGGGAGAGACGGGGCTCCAAGGTGGCCATCAACATCCCTGGTAGGTTCACACTTGATTCTCCATCTCACTGCACGAGTCCGTATTCCTGGATGTACCGGATGTTCACTTAGGACTCCATATTCCTGGATGTACCGGATGTTCACTTAGGACTCCATATTCCTGGATGATACTGGATGTTCACTTAGGACTCCATATTCCTGGATGTACTGGATGTTAACCTCTGAATCCCACCCCTATGGATGATACAACATGCTATAGCATGTTTTAACATTTATTTAGCGGCCCAAAGTTTCAGGTATGGTCGATATTTATTGCTCAAAATAATAAAACAAAACAAAGTTATTTATCCATGATCCAAAATTCTGTTTATAATAGCTGAAAGCTCACAAGTTTGACAGAGTTGAGACACGTGTACTTGTATGTTATGATGTCAATATGACACTCATAGGTGACCTGGCGGTCTAGGGGTAAGGTGTCAGACTTCTATGCTGGTGGCCGGGGTTCTATTCTCGGTCCCGGCAAAGATTTATCTGATTACCAAACCCTTCCTTCACCTCTGACAAGACATCTTGTGAATGTGGGGAATGCCAGGCCTCCACCGTGGTTCGGATCCCACGTTAAACTGTAGGTCCTCCATTTCATCTCACAATCACCCTACCATTACACATTAGCGTAAGTGCGTATAACCCGAACGGGTAGTAAGACGCGNGGCCTCCACCGTGGTTCGGATTCCACGTTAAACTGTAGGTCCTCCATTTCATCTCACAATCACCCTAACATTACACATTAGTGTAAGTGCGTATAACCCGAACGGGTAGTAAGACGCGGTAATAATAATAATAATAATAATAATAATGTAATCATTTATTAAAATCATATCTTCGAGGTACGGTAAATTAAATAAATGTTTTGTCACAGCTTAACTTGTTTTGAAGTCACTAGATGGTGTTAAGTCTTTTTCTAAAAATTCTTCTTTCTATTTAAATGCCGCCATATTGGGTATGGTTAGTAAACTGCCTATTTATAATGATATTTACTATTGTCTTTTGTTATGAATCTAACGTGCGCAATTTCTTTCAACTTTAACGCTCCCTATTTAACTATGGAATTGAGCTTTGATATTAAACTCTAGGTGATTCATTTATTACTTTAATTACGGAGATTTACATCGAGGTCTACTCTCTGGCTCGGACTATGTTGTCTGTCCCTTCCTCAACACTCGCATGTATTTAATTGTTATGTTTGTCTTGTTAGTTTGGAACCCCCTCCCACGTTGTCCTCGTTTTGGGGCTATCACACTAACAGCACACCTGCTTGAAGCTGTTGTAACGCTCTGTTGCGTCTTTTGTCAGTCTACAGGGACAAGAACACTCCGACCCCCTTCAAGGAGGACTTGAGAGCAGTAGGGGATGAGGGGCAGTCTGACTCGGCAGCACGGGCAGACCACGTCTATATGGACGCTATGGGCTTTGGTATGGGCTGCTGCTGCCTTCAGTTGACGTTCCAGGCCTGCAACATCGAGGAAGCCAGGACTCTATACGACCAGCTGACTCCTCTCTGCCCCATCATGGTACATCCATTTTCTGACTGGTACAAGTGCTCCTGACTCCTCTCTGCCCCATCATGGTACATCCATCTTGAGACTCCTCTCTGCCCCGTCATGGTACATCCATCTTGAGACTCCTCTCTGCCCCGTCATGGTACATCACATCTTATGACTCCTCTCTCTGCCACGTCATGGTACATCCATCTTCTGACTCCTCTCTGCCCCGCCATGGTACAAGTGCTCCTGACTCCTCTCTGCCCCGTCATGGTACATCCATCTTGTGACTCCTATCCACTCACAGACACTGGTATCCTCCACTGTTAATCCTGTCCTGTCTCGACCAGTTGTCCTAGCTAAGGCTCCACTTCCCTTGCACCAGTAGTCAACCCTCGAGTCTTGTTAATCAATAGCACTTTGTTCTATCGGGATCTCGGTAGAGCGCTGAGCTCCGAGGAACTCTTGTTGTCACAGTTTGTGTGTGTGTGTTGAAGTTGGCGCTCACGGCAGCCTCCCCGCTCTATCGCGGCTACGTGACAGATGTGGACGCTCGCTGGGACGTCATCTCGGGCTCTGTGGACTGCCGTACAGAGGAGGAGCGCGGACTCAAGCCACTCGGGAACTACAAGTTCCGCATTCCCAAGTCTCGCTATGACTCCATCGACTCGTACCTCTCTCCACATGGAGATCAGTAAGTACATTCTCTACTGCCCTAGACTTTAGGATAGGACAGGCTCTAGCGAGTTGGTAACCTCTAGAACAACGTTCTCTGATCTTTCGTCAGTCCTGTACCCCTTTCATGCCAGGGTCTTACCATTGTACCCCTTTCATGTCGTGGTATAACCAATGTACCCCTTTCATATCATGGTCTAACCATTGTACCCCTTTCATGCCATGGTCTAACCAATGTACCCCTTTCATGCCATGGTCTAACCGATGTACCCCTTTCATGCCATGGTCTAACCGATGTACCCCTTTCATGCCATGGTCTAACCAATGTACCCCTTTCATGCCGTGGTCTAACCGATGTACCCCTTTCATGTTGGGGTCTAACCATTGTACCCCTTTCATGCCATGGTCTAACCGATGTACCCCTTTCATGCTAGGGTCTAACCATTGTACCCCTTTCATGCCGTGGTCTAACCATTGTACCCCTTTCATGCCAGGGTCTAATCGATGTACCCCTTTCATGCCAGGGTCTAACCAATGTACCCCTTTCATGTCGTGGTCTAACCATTGTACCCCTTTCATGCCATGGTCTAACTTGTACCCCTTTCATGTCGTGGTCTAATCGATGTACCCCTTTCATGCCAGGGTATAACCAATGTACCCCTTTCATGTCGTGGTCTAACCATTGTACCCCTTTCATGTCGTGGTATAACCAATGTACCCCTTTCATGTCGTGGTCTAACCATTGTACCCCTTTCATGCCATGGTCTAACCATTGTACCCCTTTCATGCCAGGGTCTAATCGATGTACCCCTTTCATGCCAGGGTCTAACCAATGTACCCCTTTGATGTCGTGGTCTAACCATTGTACCCCTTTCATGCCGTGGTCTAACCATTGTACCCCTTTCATGCCGTGGTCTAACCATTGTACCCCTTTCATGCCGTGGTCTAACCATTGTACCCCTTTCATGCCGTGGTCTAACCATTGTACCCCTTTCATTCCATTGTCTAACCGTTGTACCCCTTTCATGCCATGGTCTAACCGTTGTACCCCTTTCATGCCATGGTCTAACCATTGTACCTCTTTCATGCCATGGTCTAACCATTGTACCCCTTTCTTTCTGTAATTAAGAACAAACCCAAACACGGACTATCTTGTAAATGGGAGTGTGTTGTTACTGTTGTCAGGTTCAACGATGTGCCAGTGTTGTACGATGAAGCCATCTATCAGCAGCTCAGAGCAGCGGACATAGATCATCTGTTGGCTCAGCATGTAGCCCATCTGTTTATACGAGACACAGTCTCCCTCTTCAGTGAGAAGATTCACCAGGACGACACGGAGGACACTGACCACTTCGAGGTAAGACTCTCACTGCTCCGGGGGTAACTGACCACTTCGAGGTAAGGCTCTCACAGCTACAGGGGTAACTGACCACTTTGAGGTAAGACTCTCACAGCTCCAGGGGTAACTGACCACTTTGAGGTAAGACTCTCACAGCTCCGGGGGATAACTGACCACTTTGAGGTCTTCAAGTAGAGTAATACCCGATATGAGTCGAGAATTTCTTGGATGCTTTTACTATGTACATTATAACTCATGTTTTCTAGAACATCCAGTCGACCAACTGGCAGACCATGAGGTTCAAGCCTCCTCCCCCCCACTCCTCTATTGGCTGGAGGGTCGAGTTCAGACCCTGTGAGGTGCAGATCACAGACTTTGAGAACGCAGCCATCGTGTGCTTTGTGGTTCTACTGACCAGAGTGATACTGTCCTACCAGCTCAACTTCATCATCCCCATCAGCAAGGTCAGTAGGTCACAGGAAGCAGTCCTCGTACACTGAAATAACCCTAGTTTCCAGTGAAAGCACTCCAGCCTGGTTCACTGTCCTGACGTGTGTGCGTAGGTTGACGACAATATGAAGCGAGCGCAAAAGAGAGATGCTGTTCTCAACGAGAAGTTCTGGTTCCGCAAGAACATCACCACCTGCGTGTCTCCCCCTGAAGCCACATCGTGCTGCCAGACCTCCGACACTGACATCTACACGTCGCTCTCTGTCAACCACATCATCAACGGCAAGGTTGGTGACTGTCGGTGTCTAGTAGCCCCCTCCGGGGCAGGTAACCCGGACACTTGTCTTGTCAACATTTCTCTGAGTGTGACGGGTGTTTCAGAAGGGGGAGTTCCCCGGACTCATCCCTCTTATCAACAGTTACCTGAGTGTGATGGATGTTTCAGAAGGGGGAGTTCCCCGGACTCATCCCTCTTATCAACAGTTACCTGAGTGGGATGGATGTGGATGCGGACACGCATTGCACCATCCAGCAGTACCTGAAACTGATCCAGCGGAGGGCCGCCGGGGACCTCCACACGACGGCCAGTTGGATCCGGGACTTTGTGCAGACTCATCCGGACTACAAGTGAGACATAACATTAGAAGTAACATGACTGTAACTCTTGTTACTGTAAAAGTAACAGAAGAGGAGTGTTGAACAATTATCTCAGTTTGACAGGTATTTTCTGTGCTCTGTCAAATGTAGACCTTGTCCACAGTAAATAGAGCAAAGAATATTCCAGTTGTCTGTGGGATATTCCAATATATTCCTGGATTGTTTCAGACAGGACTCTGTTGTGAGTGACCTCATCAACTACGACCTCTTGTCGAGGATCCACGGGGTACAATCGGGAGACGTGAGCTGTCCCGAGCTCCTGGGGACCAGCCTTAAGTCCAAGACCCAGGAGAATATTCCAGCCGCCATGGAGAGGGCAGAGTCCCACTGATATCATCGCACTCGTAAACAATATGGGGGTTGTGGTTTTGAGTCTTGGGGCTCAAGGTTTCAAATGACGTCGGGCATCGGAGATGTAGCTCTCGGCTGCTAAGAATGCGGACACTCGAGAAGTCGGGGTCCAAACATCAGAACACTTCCTCTACTAGCACCAACGGCAACAGTTTGAAATCTATTTGACAGTCGACTGTTTTAAACATATTAAATTTAAAACATGGACGGTTTCGTTACTCATCTTTGGTTTGGCACTAACATACTTAAAGGTTGGGCAGCGTGACTTCCAGGCATGAAACTATACCTGAGTGCAGGGTGGTATGCCTGACCGGTGGCCTCGGCACTCTCTCCAACATGATGTCCCCGAGACCCACCTGCCTCGTCCTGTCGACTGAGTTTAGAAACTCGAGTCGCTGATAGTCACCGCGCACCAACATATGAACCAAGAGTGATCCTGTAGACTTCTCATCTTGGTTAGAGTGTCATTTGAACTCTTTAAGTTAGAGTGAACGAGTTCAGGGATTGTGGTAAGCACTCGGGCAGTGTTACAAGGTCCTAGAATTGAGTGCAAGTGGTAAGCGCTCGTAGAGAATATTGTCAGGTCTGGCGCTCTAATGCGACAAAGAGGGTAAAAAGTAGTCACATTCCATGTGATCCTGAGGGACGGCCAGAGTGCCCCTTGGGGTACATTATTTCTACTCTTGAAAATATGTCCTGCATTTAGTAATGGAAATAAATGTGTGATTTTGACTGTGATGGGCATTTGCCCTTTGTTAATAGGGGCTCTCTAACCTGTGGAGTAATAACTGTAGCCACAAATATATATATACACAATATAAAATGAAAACTAACAAAACTTTTCTTTCCATCCAAAACTTGTGTTTGTTGTGCATTTATCTTTGTTGTAATTTTTGGAATGGTTTGCGGATTGACTAAGTTGCTCAGGACATAGTCAAGAATTTGAATATGTTGTTATATGGTCCACTTTATGCTTGGCAATCTCTGTATATTACCTCTAACTGCTGGTAGTACAGACTGTATTACCTCTAACTACTGGCTGCTGGTAGTACAGACAGTATTACCTCTAACTACTGGTAGTACAGACTGTATTACCTCTAACTACTGGTAGTACAGACTGTATTACCTCTAACTACTGGTTGTACAGACTGTATTACCTCTAACTACTGGTAGTACAGACTGTATTACCTCTAACTACTGGTAGTACAGACTGTATTACCTCTAACTACTGGTAGTACAGACTGTATTACCTCTAACTACTGGTAGTACAGACTGTATTACCTCTAACTACTGGTAGTACAGACTGTATTACCTCTAACTACTGGTAGTACAGACTGTATTACCTCTAACTACTGGTAGTACAGACTGTATTACCTCTAACTACTGGTAGTACAGACTGTATTACCTCTAACTACTGGTAGTACAGACTGTATTACCTCTAACTACTGGTAGTACAGACTGTATTACCTCTAACTACTGGTAGTACAGACTGTATTACCTCTAACTACTGGTAGTACAGACTGTATTACCTCTAACTACTGGTAGTACAGACTGTATTACCTCTAACTACTGGTAGTACAGACTGTATTACCTCTAACTACTGGTAGTACAGACTGTATTACCTCTAACTACTGGTAGTACAGACTGTATTACCTCTAACTACTGGTAGTACAGACTGTATTACCTCTAACTACTGGTAGTACAGACTGTATTACCTCTAACTACTGGTAGTACAGACTGTATTACCTCTAACTACTGGTAGTACAGACTGTATTACCTCTAACTACTGGTAGTACAGACTGTATTACCTCTAACTACTGGTAGTACAGACTGTATTACCTCTAACTACTGGTAGTACAGACTGTATTACCTCTAACTACTGGTAGTACAGACTGTATTACCTCTAACTACTGGTAGTACAGACTGTATTACCTCTAACTACTGGTAGTACAGACTGTATTACCTCTAACTACTGGTAGTACAGACTGTATTACCTCTAACTACTGGTAGTACAGACTGTATTACCTCTAACTACTGGTAGTACAGACTGTATTACCTCTAACTACTGGTAGTACAGACTGTATTACCTCTAACTACTGGTAGTACAGACTGTATTACCTCTAACTACTGGTAGTACAGACTGTATTACCTCTAACTACTGGTAGTACAGATTGTATTACCTCTAACTACTGGTAGTACAGACTATTACCTCTAACTATATATATCTCCCTGCGAGGTTGTTATTCTGCCTCAAGCCGTAGTGAATCTCACGTGAATGGATTAAAATCTATTCACTAAAAAGTAAACCAAGACATTTAATAATACAATCTACTTTATTGAAGTACATGTACAAAGTTTTCAACTTTTAAAAATCTCTCTATATTTACAAAAACAAAATAAAAATCAAGATGTTTTGAGAATGAGAGTCTAATGTAAAAATAGAAAAAAAATATTTTAATTATATATTTTGTTGAAACAAACACAATTTTATAATATTTACATTAAATAGGTACTGGCATTTCCCCCATAAAATTCTCAATTCATTTGTTTGCTTGTAAGCCAAGAATATCTCTGTGAGCCTTTGATATCTCCTTACAAAGAGGAAACTATCTCTGTGAGCCTGGGATATCTCCTGACAAAGAGGAAGCTATCTCTGTGAGCCTGGGATATCTCCTGACAAAGAGGTAGTTATCTCCGCAACCTAAGCCTGGGATATCTCCTGAAAGGTAGTTATCTCTGTGAGCCTGGGATACCTCCTTACAAAGAGGAAACTATCTCTGTGAGCCTTTGATATCTCCTTACAAAGAGGAAGCTATCTCTGTGAGCCTGGGATACCTCCTGACAAAGAGGTAGTAATCTCCGCAACCCAAGCCTGGGACATCTCCTGACAAAGAGGTAGTTATCTCCGCAACCTAAGCCTGGGACATCTCCTGACAAAGAGGTAGTTATCTCCGCAACCTAAGCCTGGGATATCTCCTGACAAAGAGGTAGTTATCTCCGCAACCTAAGTCTGGGATATCTCCTGACAAAGAGGAAGCTATCTCTGTGAGCCTGGGATACCTCCTGACAAAGAGGTAGTAATCTCCGCAACCCAAGCCTGGGATATCTCCTGACAAAGAGGTAGTTATCTTTGTGAGCCTGGGATATCTCCTGACAAAGAGGTAGTTATCTCCGCAACCTAAGCCTGGTATATAGCCTGACAAAGAGGAAGCTATCTCTGTGAGCCTGGGATATCTCCTGACAAAGAGGAAGCTATCTCTGTTAGCATTGGGATATCTCCTGACAAAGAGGTAGTAATCTCCGCAACCTAAGCCTGGGATATCTCCTGAAAAGTAGTTATCTTTGTGAGCCTGGGATATCTCCTGACAAAGAGGTAGTTATCTCCGCAACCTAAGCCTGGGATATCTCCTGAAAGGTAGTTATCTTTGTGAGCCTGGGATATCTCCTGACAAAGAGGTAGTTATCTCCGCAACCTAAGCCTGGGATATCACCTGACAAAGAGGTAGTTATCTCCGCAACCTAAGTCTGGGATATCTCCTGACAAAGAGGAAGCTATCTCTGTGAGCCTGGGATATCTCCTGACAAAGAGGTAGTAATCTCCGCAACCCAAGCCTGGGATATCTCCTGAAAGGTAGTTATCTCTGTGAGCCTGGGATATCTCCTGACAAAGAGGAAGCTATCTCTGTGAGCCTGGGATATCTCCTGACAAAGAGGTAGTTATCTCCGCAACCTAAGTCTGGGGTATCTCCTGACAGAGGAAGCTATCTCTGTGAGCCTGGGATATCTCCTGACAAAGAGGTAGTTATCTCCGCAACCCAAGCCTAGGATATCTCCTGACTGAACAGTGCTCTACCAGATCAAGGCTTGATACGAGGCAAACACTTATCACACGTGCAATTATAATTTATTATTCTACAAAAATTAAATATTTAACTTAATTCCACTTGTACATTAATTAGCCTAAAATACTTGGAGCAAATGATTCTGTGGCTTGTACTCAATTAATACATTGTGCGAGTATCCTGGTAAGATAGTTGAAATAAAGCCTCTCAAGAACATATTACGTTATATAATAACAAAATATACATAAATATATATACAATTTAACAAATTCACATTTATAGTAAAACAAATGGTTTTTGATATAATAAACCATTCAAGAAAAGTTGAGTTATTATTTCAAACTTTGTGAACATTTGTCGAGATACTGTGGATTACAGATGGCTACAGTGATCATACCGCGACTTGATAAACATACTTTGCGATACCGAGTTTAGTGACCGACGTATAAATAGATAGAAAGACAGTCATATACATACGTTTGCAACTGTTGGTTTAGTTGCTGTGGGTTATAGATAATTAAAACACTAATCTGAAATAAAGTGTAGTTCCAAGACATGGGACAGTCAGAAACACTTTATAACACGCGTTTCCAATAATTCATTAGCAGTGAATCAAACTCAAGATCCCTAATAATTAATAACATTAATTTTATCTTTAAAAACTGATGGAAAAAACAATATATATTGTGTTTTTATAAATTAATAAAAAATAGTAGATACTGTTTTATATTCATTTCTTTCAAATTAGACTTATATTCTATTGGATTAGAATGAATTAAAACTTGTTTGTAAAAAAGGATACGCAATGTTGCCATACCGTCAACTTTACTGATTTTACTTTTCATGGCAAATTGTATAGCAAAAGAATGTCCCTATATTTGTTTATCGATGAAAGAGGTCACAAAACGGGTCGATAGAATGAACATTCCGAAATGCGGAGAATACTTGGAGTAGGACACACACACACATATGGTGTGCTATAAATACATCATCACGACACCGGTATCCTACACGGACAGAGGTGCCTTGTACTGGCTCGGAGGCGCCATGTAGACCGCCTGGGGCTGGGACGATGTCTGTCTCTCCCGTGGGGGCACCGCCAGTTGTCGAGGCCGCTGGTACGACGTCTGTCTGCTTATGATCTCTTCCACCGAAGGTACAGGCTTTGACCGCATCACTTTGAACTCTTCCGCGTCCTCGTCTTTCGGCAGAGGCCTGGCCGCGTCCCCTGGAACGTTCACCTGGTTGGTTAGGACAAGGATTCCCCTGGATGAAGTGAGAGACGTGTCGTGTTCTACGAGGGTAGGAGACTCACCTGGCACGGGCCGACCGTCGGGCATCACCCTCACCACCATGGGGCCTATGATGTACTGGTTGTGTCCCGGAGACAGGAACTGCTCCACGGTGGAGGACGCCTCCTCCTGGGAGCCGAGGTTGTTGGAACCACTGCCCGCGCTCGGGCCTGAACACACGACCACACACCTGATACACCAACCGCCCCATCACGAGCAATGAGAACACCCCCCACGTCACACAAGAAAAGGACTCACCAGCTGCAGATGCGTAGCTGTAGTCCAGCGGCTCCTGGTTGTCCCCTGGTGTCTTGTACGTCCCTTTCATCATGGACTCCCAGACTGCAAGCAGACACTCACTCTTACTAATGCAGCGCTGTTGTGGCTGAGCTCAGAACTAATCAGCGGCACCAGACCATTGAGGAGTGGTTATATGTGTCTGTCTACTCACTGATATCGGTGGCCCCGCGCTGGTAAGGGTCCATCTTGTCCAGACTCTCCTCCTCCATCTTGGCGAGATTGGTCAGGCCATACACCAGCAGCACCTTGTTGCAGTCTGACAACATAACAGCCAAACATAACCAACTGGACAGTAGAACCAAACATTACAAATGTCAATAAATCAACAAGATTTTAATTTAATGGGATTATATTATTATTATTATTATTAGCACCGCGTCTTACTACCAGTTCGGGTTGTACGCGCACTTACGCTAATGTGTAATGGTAGGGTGATTGTGAGATGAAATGGAGGACCTACAGTTTAACGTGGAATCCGAACCACGGTGGAGGCCTGGTATTCCCCACATTCACAAGATGTCTTGTCAGAGGTGAAGGAAGGGTTTGGTAATCAGATGAATCTGTGCCGGGACNAGGAAGGGTTTGGTAATCAGATGAATCTGTGCCGGGACCGAGGATTGAACCCCGGCCGCCAGCACAGAAGTCCGACACCTTACCCCCTAGACCGCCAGGTCACCTTAATGGGATTATAAACTTGCTCTATAAATATGGTTTAGTAGTGAGAGTTGTTGGCTACAGGTCCGAATGTCCCGTGTTCGAACCCTAGTGCTTACAAAACTTATCCGTGAAGCGGCAGAACGGCTCTGGAACGAGATTTAACTCTGGCTCTTTGAGAACAAATGAGGAGCTACTAGAGTAGAATAACGGCTCCGGTCTAGAAAACTGAGATTAACGGCCGGAAGGCTCACTGTGCTGACCACACGACACCCTCTATCCTCAAATGTTGGCACCATCTTCAACACATGGTCAGTATGACTCACTTGCGGGAAATAAAGGGAGGGGGGATTCTGGCTTAATCCATAATCGATTAATTAGTTTTTAAAAAAAATTCAAACTTTCTCTCACTAATTGAGAAACACAAAAATATGTTTGAAAATATAAATTGTAATCCTGGTGATATTTGACATTTTAAGAAATATTCCAAGTTTTAATCCAATAATGTGGGTGTATTTAATGAGTAAGACTGTTTTATTTTGCTGTATATTCCATTATGTTTAATCTAATGATTTGACCACCCCTGGCGGCCATTCTCGGGAACCCGAATATCCCCGGTGACCTCGTTACAGAACTGTAACGGATGGTGAAGTTGTTCTACCAGTCGCACGGGGAGAACCTTCCAGAAAACAGTTTGTTTGTTGGTAACATCCATCAGAAGTGACATCTGCAGATGATGTCTGGAGAGCTCCCACAACTCGCGCTTCGCTCTGAGACGTGTTTGTTCCTTTAGCAGCTTGTGGGACATATTACATATAGCACCACGTCTTACTACCCATCCGGGCTATACGCTTATGTATTTAAAGTCAATTTACATGAAGTGTACTCGCATTTGCGTGTAGAGAGAGAGTGGAAAACCACCATCGGTACACCCGGCCGAGATTCGAGCCCCGATCTCCTCTTCGACAGCCTGGTCTATTGCGAGAGTAGCGACTTAGACCATGCGGCCACCGAAACGGGTCTTATTATTATTATTATTATTATTATTACTTTGTCAGACCAAGAGAAAGTATTGTAATCGTGAGAATATCTGCAGCCCAACCCCCGTGTCTGCAACAACTTGAGGAATGTTCCTCTAGATCCAAAGAGTGACGACATCAAAGTTATTATTATTCTACCAGTCCAATCAAATCTTGAATAATATTGTTGTTTCAAGAGCAACCAAAAACAAACCAACTCTAATTTAAATGTTAGCTTATTAGAATATTTTACCGATGATTAATTTAGTACGTTTGAAACTCAAGCTACAGTAGCCCCGGGGATTCTTTGGTGCTAACTGACAGCTCACAGCTGACTTCTGACAGTCAACATCTGGGTATATACAGTAGTCCCATGGCTTCTTTGGTGC
>CABFVX010006995.1:1217-34866 GCA_902151425.1 Timema shepardi
CAACAACCTAAGAACTTATCAATTTTTTTTTCTAGTTTGGTTTGAGTTAGCAAATAAAATAATATAAAATTCAAATTGATAATGATCAGTTGAACCTGGCTAATTTGAAGCTCAAAGGGACCACTACAAATATTTAAATTATCCAAAAATTCAAATTAGGTAAGTTTTTATTTGGGCCGGAAAAATAACTTCAAACGCCAATTTAGTGGGGTAAAAAAAAAGAAAAGATGTGTGAATGCTCCATACAGACTGGTTTTCTCTAGCCGAGTACGAAGTACGATGAGCTATCTGCTCGGTATGGATAGGTTGTTCCATGAGCGATGTGTGTTGTGCAAAGATAGAAGTGATGAGTGATGAGTGATGTGCACACTCTGTGGCATGCACGCACCCTAAGAGACAGGTGAAAGTGAGAGGAGGAAGAATTGTGGAAGGTTAGAGATGATGATATTGATATTGGGATTGTGAGGGCCATTTATATATATATTTTCTAGGGTCATCAAATAACTTATGTCTGCAGATCTCTCATAATTTTGCGAGTATACTAACACATGGTCCGGCATCGGCAACGTCTTCCCTTCCCTGACTTGGCTCAACAGTTGGTCGTGTCTGTCTTTGTGTGTCTGCCAGTTGATCGGTTGACCTTGATGGCAGATATGCGATCTGATCTTGCAATAGAGAGGTTCCTTATTATACAACTCCTCGACCTCTTTAGCCTCCAACTCGGATATACGGCCGTTTGTTCTCACCTGAAACACGTTAACATTAAGTTATTATAGTATAGTGTCAAAATAATATACCCAAAACTAAATTATTATTATTATTATTAGCACCGCGTCTTACTACCCGTTCGGGTTATACGCACTTACGCTAATGTGTAATGGTAGGGTGATTGTGAGATGAAATGGAGGACCTACAGTTTAACGTGGAATCCGAACCACGGTGGAGGCCTGGCATTCCCCACATTCACAAGATGTCTTGTCAGAGGTGAAGGAAGGGTTTGGTAATCAGATAAATCTGTGCCGGGACCGAGGATTGAACCCCGGCCGCCAGCACAGAAGTCTGACACCTTACGCCTAGACCGCCAGGTCACCAACAATGATATTGTAGATTGCACCCATGTGGCCTGACAATCTCGACATGAGTGTAGTTTAAATCCTAGCTTTCTGGTTGGCTATACTGAGGAGAAGGTGTATTTCTCTTTGAAACAAAGCTCTGTGCTGTATCAGCTTTCCTTTTCGAAACAACATAGGGTTCACAAGTTGGGACATTACAACTACCATACAAACTTTCTCATCTAGTCCATTAGTGAAAATTCAGTAATCAGTATAATATCTTTAAACAAATTTCTACTCCATAAAATCGGTGTCTGGTGTTATTTTTCATATAAAATACTCCCAAGAGACCTATTTGGGACCAAATCGTTTTAAGACATTTTAAAAATGTTTCAAGTTTAAAAAAAAATCAGTCATGTAAACTACCTATAAACAACTTTTATTCAAAAAATAAGCACACAATGCTAATGGTAATGAAAACACTCCAAAAATAGCGATTTGGAACCAAATCATCAGAGCCATTTTTAAAATATGTCCAAATTTTGAAAAATCAGTAATCAGTTACCAAAACTTAAATGATTTTTTATTCCAAAAACAACTATACATTGTTATTTGTAATGTAAAAGACTCACAAGATATCCCTATGGAACCAAGACGTTAAAACCTTTTATTTTTAAATGTCAAGTTTTTAGAAGATCAGTCATCAGTAAACTACTCTTGGACAATATTTTATTCAAAAAACAAATATACAGTGGTATTTTTCATGTAAAATACTCCCAAGATACCCATTTGAAACTAAATCGCTAAAACCATTATAAAAATATTTCAAGTTTTTGAGAAATCAGTTTTTAATAAACTACCTATAAATGTCTTTTTTTTCATAAAAGAAATATACAGTTTTATTTGACGTGTAAAACACTCCAAAAATATTCATTTGGAACCAAATTATTATCGCCATTTCAAAAATATTTTACCAGCCTCGGTGGCCGCACGGTCTAATTTATTGTCTAACGTCTTGTGTTATACTAAACTCCTGGAAACTGAGAGAGCGGGGTTTGATTCCTGTCGGGAGCAATGAGAGTGGTTTTTCCTAATTATCGAGGACTCGTTAAAAAGATTAGCATAGTTACATGTTCATTGAAGCGTGGTAGGTAGTTTTAGAGAAATTCACATGCAAGAATAGTAAAAAAAATACTATAACAATTTTAAAATAAGAATTAAGTTTGATAAATATATTTTGTGTTTATTAAATATATTGAGCATAATTATTGAGACAGGAACTACTTGCTAGCTAGTGATTTTCAAAATAATTTTTAATGGATTGGTTGATGACCCCCAAAAAACCATTATAGTGTTTTAAGATATATTAAAATATATTATTTTTTATTAGGCCTATGTTTTTTTCTCATCGCGTCTTAGTAGCCGTTCAGGTTGTACGCATGCATTAATTAATTATGCTAATAGAATAGTTAAAGGAGATCAGACTTTAGTAGGAAGTGTACCAGCATTTAAGTGGAGGAATAGTGGGTAACCATTTAGGAAAAAGCATCCTCGCCCACTTAGTTACACCCGACCAGGATTCGAACTCCAATATTCTCATCACTGGCCATCCAGTCTAACATGAGAGTGACGCAGTAAGCAATGCGACCACCGATAATGTTTACATATTCTAATATCTACACTTTATTGTTTTAAATAGTATAACATTTTCATCACTGCGGCTCAATACCCTTTCGGATTATACGTATTCGAACTATAAATAAATCGTATGTGTTAAGTATGAGAAAAGTGCACCCTCATTTGCATGGAGGTGGGTGGAAAGGCATTTGTAAAAAACAACACCCCCAGCACGCCCGACCGGGATTCACGCTCTGATTTACCTCTGCCCGGCAATCCAACCTATTGAGAGAGTGACAGCCTAGGCCATCCAATCACTGAAGCTTATCTAATGGTTGTTAAGTGTGTTGTTACCCAAACTGGTGGGCTCGTGGACTAAATAACAAGTTCATGTAGTCTTGTTTACTGATGACAGGAAGGTCAAGGTTTAAATAATGGTGGGGTGTACTGAGAGTTGTTCTTTATAAATAGTTTTCTTTACATACAATTACAAATACCTTTTCTCTGAACTCTACCTGATTCATCCATGCCACATTAACCTAATTAAAATGCAAGAAGACCAGATGAGTTGTGAAATGATAGGCAAAATAAAAGTATGTTAACTATAATTCACCCACCCTTTCCTCTACTTGTTCTGGATACAGCACTGTATTTTTTTAGCACTACGTATTACTACCCATTCGGGTTGTACGCCAACAGCATTGTACATTTTGGCAAGTATATATATATATATATTTTTTTTTTTTTGCCCCTTTATAATATTCTAGTCCATATTCAACTGGCTACTGGCTAGTTCTTGGTCATTTGGTTCGGTAATCGACCACAGTGACACATTTTCACTTCTGACAAGTGTATTGTATTGTCACACAATAAACTAAAGAAGAAAAAGGTTCGAAGTTGGGGAAGTTTGAATGGCTGTGAACTATTCACCCCTCTGCCCCTTTCCCCTCCCATTACACAACTGCCTTAGTGAAAGAGCTTTAAAATCTGTCGACAGGTTTCAGTAAGATAGCAGAGTAAAAAATAAAATCTCGCTGTGAAGAGCGACATGTATCCTACCTCCTTGAGGGGGTATCCCCTTTTGAGGCCTCTAACGTCAAACACAGGGCTCAATCGATTTTAAAAAAAAGTGTTGGGGGAAGCCCCTTAGAGATAAAAAATAATATGGTTGTCAATATAAAGTGAATCTGACGTGTGACGATTATTACGAGCACTGCCAACACCCTTAAGTGGGCACACAAACTAAATTTTTGGCTCTTTTAGTTTTATCTGCTGGTGAAAGGAAGGTCATGATTTAAATACTAGCCAGGTGTACAAAGGTTTTTTTTTTTTTAAAGTTATTCCCTTTTTCTTCATGAAAATGCAGGTGCTTATTGCCCTCTAAATTATTCCTTCCTCGTACTGATCGAGATCAACAATTATTACTATTCATTGAATAAATTGTGTAACTAAGTCAAATTATTCAGAGAAAATATTATTATTATTAGCGTCTTACTACCCGTTCGGGTTGTACGCACTTACGCTAATGTGTAGTGGTAGGGTGATTGTGAGATGAAATGGAGGACCTACAGTTTAACGTGGAATCCGAACCATGGTGGAGGCCTGGCATTCCCCACATTCACAAGATGTCTTGTCAGAGGTAGAAGGAAGGGTTTGGTAATCAGATAAATCTGTGCCGGGACCGAGGATTGAACCTCGGACCACCAGCATAGAAGTCTGACACGTTACCCCTAGACCGCCAGGTCACCGACTAATTCATTTTCCCGTGTGAGATGACTATTTGAATGCATATTTTTCATTATGATTTTTTGACTAAAATATATTGTGTGTATTGAATAATATAGGATTAGTGTTTTCTCATTTCAAACCGGAGGCAAACAAAATGATTCAAGAGAATTATTAAATCAAACTAGGTTAAATCTTCCTTGCAAATAATGCGACTTGTGATCAGTTGTTTGGAAAATTAAAATAAATAGATAACGTTCATTTATGAAATTCATAGTTCCTGAAATGAATTTACCTGAATTATAGCCTCTTAACTTCTTAAAAGGTAATATTCTTTGGAAAAGTGTTGCCATCTGTTGAGCCAAACTGTTTTTAATCTGTGCATGGACGCTAGAAGCAAAGTCGAAGCTTATTATTATTATTATTAGCACCGCGTCTTACTACCCGTTCGGGTTATACGCACTTACGCTAATGTGTAATGGTAGGGTGATTGTGAGATGAAATGGAGGACCTACAGTTTAACGTGGAATCCGAACCATGGTGGAGGCCTGGCATTCCCCACATTCACAAGATGTCTTGTCAGAGGTGAAGGAAGGGTTTGATAATCAGATAAATCTGTGCCGGGACCGAGGATTGAACCCCGGCCATCAGCACAGAAGTCTGACACCTTACCCCTAGACCGCCAGGTCACCAGCTTTTAACTAATTTAAAATAAATCAAAGTACTAAAATTCCAGCTTAGAGGTGCACATATTTGTACAATGCTAATGACAGAGAGACACAAAGATACGCAAACTCTTCATTTTATTAATATAGATTCAAACTATTTCCCGTGAAAACATATGTTATAAAATGTTTCTATAATTCAAAACTAATAAGTGGTGAGACAACAGGTAAATAACTGAGTTGGAACATCAGTTTTTATCTCTTTATAACAAATAAACTAACAACTTTATAAATTAAAACATCACCTGTCTTGATATTATTTTTTCATCTTTCTGTTTGTAGTTCCACAAAAACACCATACTGCCATATGGATTTTCACTCTGGAAAATAAAATGCACCAAAATGAAATAGCTTCTCTCTAGGATTTTTATCTGTGAATATAAAGGGGAATATTATATGTATTAATATTGTAAGGGGGGATGATGTCAGGAGACATTAAAATAATAATAATATTTAGCACCGCGTCTTACTACCCGTTCGGGTTACACGCTTTAAGTACTAATTACGTTAATGGATTAGGAATTAGGAAGGTTGAATTAGAGGAAGTGAACCTGCATTTGCGTGGAGGGAGAGTGGAAAGCCATTTAGGAAAAACCGCCCTCAGTTCACCCGACCGAGATTCGAACCTCGATCTTCCCGTCCTCAGCAGACGAGCTCATGGCCTTGAACTCGTACTTTTTACGTCCCAAGTTTTGAAATCGAATAGGTACACTTTGAATGTACTGTTTTGTAGTTAATGTAGAAATGTATCATGCATGTTTAAAATGTTTTTCACCCTACATCCCTTGAGCTCACAATCCTTTATACACGCCTCGCATAGGCTTCATTTACAGAAAGTAGTATGCTTACCTTGCTTGTCCACCCTATGGCTCTGTTAATATAATAGATTATTATTATTATTATTATTAGCACCGCGTCTTACTACCCGTTCGGGTTGTACTTACGCTAATGTGTAATGGTAGGGTGATTGTGAGATGAAATGAAGGACCTACAGCTTAACGTGGAATCCGAACCACGGTGGAGGCCTGGCATTCCCCACATTCACAAGATGTCTTGTCAGAGGTGAAGGAAGGGTTTGGTAATCAGATAAATCTGTGCCGGGACCGAGGATTGAGCCCCGGACGCCAGCATAGAAGTCTTGACACCTTACCCCTAGACCGCCAGGTCATCTATAATATAATAGAGCCATACTTGATGCCATCAAGGTAGGACTGTAAGCTTTCATTGTAAACAAAGTGTACATCAAGAGATTTGGACCTGGCTCGTTCCAGGATTTCTTGAGTTAAAACCAAGAAAAATATAACCTAGGCACGGATTTAGGTTTCACAACTAGGTATGCAATATTATTCTTAAATTATACCGCAGCAATTGATGGAGGGGACACTTAAACACCCCTCCTTTACAGCCATCAGTAGCAACAACAAAAAATAAAACCTAATAAGAGTTATTGTAGAAACCCAACTACATAATTGCTGTGGACTACCACATGAACCATCTTTTATTAGGTTGTATGTGGCTGAGTGATTAGTTCCCCGTTTGATACAAAGTGGGAGCTATCTTAATGTAGGTACAACTGTAAAACTAAGGTTTAGTGTTACATTTTCTGGCATTGGGTTAAGTTAGTTTATAAATTCTATGTGTTTATTAGGGCATGACGAATAAAATAATGAAGAATAAACTAACCAATTCCTTTGCTTTCCTGCTCCTGCTGTCCGTCATAACTACAAACCCGTCGTCATCCACTCTTCTTAATAAGAGAGTCCTGGAACCTATAGCTCCTTCACTGTAAAAATAATTTGCATTACTTAAGTACCTAATCAATTCATGTATTTGTTCTTAACAAACCATTTACTAAGACATTGTATAATGTTTTAAACCAAGTCCACACCGCTTTACTAACACTTTATGAAGACAATATAATACTTCAAAATTTACCTATCAATATATTATAGTCAAATTATATTTGCTCCTATTTAATTGCTGCTTTAGGTGACCTGGCGGTCTAGGGGTAAGGTGTCAGACTTCTATTCTGGCGGCCGGGGTTCAATCCTCGGTCCCGGCACAGATTTATCTGATTACCAAACCTTTCCTTCACCTCTGAAAAGACATCTTGTGAATGTGGGGAATACCAGTCCTCCCCCGTGGTTCGGATTCCACGTTAAACTGTAGGTCCTCCATTTCATCTCACAATCACCCTACCATTACACATTAGCGTAAGTGCGTACAACCCGAACGGGTAGTAAGGCACGGTGCTAATAATAATAATAATAATAATTGCTGCTTTAAAGTTCCTTAAACCGTTTTTATCACGGTGACTTGATAACAAATTTCACCATGCAAGCAGAACTTTGAGGGGTAAAAGAAGACATATATCAGCAAACACCCAACTTAGTTACTGGCCTGATAAAATTTTACTATAAATTCAGAAATATAATGAGAAAAGGGAAGGAGAATATTTTTGATGGGCGAGATAGTCCCAGTATCTACACAGAAAGTCTGTGATTCTGGTACTTTTACTAAGAAACTAAATGAGGAACTATTTGGTACATTACATATTATTATATATATTCCGTTCACGATAGGTTTTTACCTGGATGACAGTCCGAAAATCATATGTTTAGGTTTTGGGTTGCCAACACTTGTAAAAGATCACAGTTTTGTTATAAATGTAAATATCTTTAATTACCTGTTATATATTACATTTAAAATAACGTAAACTTAAGTTTTCTCATACTATTTCATTTTTTTAAATAATTTCTTTTTATCCAACTCCAAACAATATTTTAAACATAATTAAAAGTACTTATTTTTCTTTTTGAAACGTTATTGATTTTGTGTAATATAGTGCATACATCAATACCTTTTAATACAGGCATCGTATTTACTTGGAAAAGAGAAAATTGTTGTCATTTTTTTTACATACAATACATGATTTTATGATTATTTCATTGTATTTTGAAATATTTAAATGAATAAAGTATTTTCATCAACTGCGTGTCCGCATCATTGTAAAAAACGTGTTTACCGTTATGTTCAATCATATGGTTTCAATTCGTCAGTCGCCATTTTGAGGCTATGTTCGTTTGAAGTTTTTGTGAAAGTGGTGTTAATATTTTTTTAAGGGGAATAAAACTATAAATAAACTTTGTGTCCGACCTCAAATAAATATATAAATAATATTGTCCTAAATTACTGTGGTTAACTATCAAATTAATATATTAACATCTGTTTTCATTACAGTCATCCAAAGTGATAGATGTCAGCTGTTAGCGTAGTGATATACTAGGGATTACTTCTAGTAACATTTCGAGCTGTCATCCAGGTAAACTTAGCTCGTGAATGACTTATAGGTAACTGTATACAGTTTTAACCAACTCTTATTTAATGATTTTATTTGGTGAAAAATTTAAGTTTTGTTAAATGTAAATTATGTACTCATGATAATTTGACAAAAAATGTGTTTAGTTAAAAATAATTCAAATATTTCCTCAAGAGGAAAACAAATGTTTTATAAATGGGAATTTTAGGAAATGTGGGAGGAAATTTGCCTAGCCCCTCTATTAATAATTCCATTATAAATCCCTTGTTCCTTCCCCACACTCACAGCCATATCATCTCAACTGACTTTCCTATTTTTCTTTGATTGTTTTAGGTTTTTATTTGTGGTTAAATAAATAAAATGGCTGCTTTTGTGTTGTGTTTTAAACTCTAAATACCGTTTGGTTAGGACTAGAAAAAACCACCTCACTCTACTTGTCCTAGGTTCGTACCCTGACCTCCCCCAATAGCGGCAAACCAGACAAGAGGACGCCTCTTTGCATGCCCTTTGGTGTGAATAATTTTTTGTAAAGGAAAATTAATGGTGTTTATGTTGGTAGTATACCCACCTCGACATTGTTGATAAGCATAGGGCGCTTGGCAAGATGATGCCACTATTGCAGGCATCACGGTACCATTCCTTGAATAGCTGGAACGGCTCACAGGACTCGTATTCTATCTTAGTCAAGTCTGACTCTTCTAGGACTTCACAGTTGAGGTTGTTCATGTCGTTGTTCTGGAAACAATGTTGCAGAATTGGAAAGCTTAAAAGAGATTCGTGTAAACAAGTTATTATTATTACTATTAGCACTGCGTCTTACTACCCGTTCGGGTTATACGCACTTACGCTAATGTGTATTGGAAGGGTAATTGTGAGATTAAATGGAGGACCTACAGTTTAACGTGGAATCCGAACCACGGTGGAGGCCTGGCATTCCCCACATTCACAAGATGTCTTGTCAGAGGTGAAGGAAGGGTTTGGTAATCAGATAAATTTGTGCCGGGACCGAGGATTGAACCCCGGCCGCCAGCATAGAAGTCTGACACCTTACCCCCTAGACCGCCAGGTCACCTAGTTTTAGTGGACTTTCAATAGGAATGGTTGCTAATCTGTTACCATCCAGCAAAAAATATCAATTACAAGCATTAATTAAATAAAATTCTTAATTCCAATTAAATACCATTAATTAGGTGCTTATTTTTGGTCTAATTATTTACTAAAATCCCTATTATTATTTATTTATATTAATTTAATTTACTGTCTTTAACAAGATATCTACCAAATGAGAGTTTTGGAATTTCATTATATTTCCGGTATATATAATACATATTGGAAATATATTGACGGTTCAAAATTATATGAAACGCTATCAGAAACAAAGCATCCCCATCACAAAAGCATAAAATGATAGAAAGTTTAGTTGTAATTTTTATTTCAAGAATATTCAACTGCATTGAAGCATAAAAATCTATTTACAACGATTTTGCATTTTAGAAATAAATTTCATACTTTAATATGTATAAAACTAATGTCTAAAAAAAACACACACATGTATGCATATTACATTTGCTTGAATGGTACCCCCACCCTCAGCAGCCAATCCTTTCCACACCATGTCAGAGTGATTAATTTGATTAGTAAATACAGAGCAAGAAAGATACAGAATCTTCCATAAAATACAATGGCCCTAATTACCATAACCTTCTCAAGTTATGAATTATAAGGTCTTGAGAAGATAAACTTTTTTTTAAATATAATCGTCAAATTATTTCAAGGAAATTCACATAATTCTTGAGGTGTAAGTCAAAGAAAAGTAGTATTAAGGGTTCGGAACCGAACATAATATTAACTTGAGAAGACCAAAGCTTGATGAGGCAAAAGGTTGTCGTGCTCCTTTTCAGTTTGTCTATGGATGAATTGAAGCAAACTTCCAAAGCCAACATGTCACTTAAAGCTAATAGTATTAATATGTTTCCAGTACCTATCATATTCCTAATTCAAGTAGGTCTATATTTCGGTTCTGTATTTGAAGTATCAAAATTAAATATTTTTAAAGTATTCCCAGTATTGGTACATATGTTACAGCGAAAGTTATTATTTTTATTATTATTAGCACCGCGTCTTACTACCCGTTCGGTTTATACACACTTACGCTAATGTGTAATGGTAGGGTGATTGTGAGATGAAATGAAGGACCTACAGTTTAACGTGGAATCTGAACCACGGTGGAGGCCTGGCATTACAGTGAAAGTTGAAACCTAGTGAATGTCCACAGTGATTAGTCAGTGCGGACATTCAATGATAAGCCTTGTGAGAGTTGATGATAAGCATGATCCCTCAACTTTCACTAGCGACTGTCAACCTTCACTGGTCCTGCATAGTGAACATTGGAAAATGTTATTTAGTGTCAGAGAGAAGCCAACTTCCAGGTTGTGCAAGCAAATAAGGTTCGTTTTAGTTTCCCACCATTTTACTTGTTTTCTAGTGCCAAAAATAGGAGGGGCAGTATTGTCCCCTTCCCCAAGGTTGTTCAAACAAACAATGTTGGTTGTTGGTTATTATTTCCCGTCATTTCACTTTTGTATCCAGAAATGTGATTTAAAGGCAGTGAACTGTTTTGTGATTAGTTCTCCAGTTGTGTTGTTGATTAATGTGTTCAACAGTGTAGTTTAGAGGCTGTGAAACTGTTTTGTGATTAGTTCTCCAGTTGTGTTGTTTATTAATGTGTTCAACAGTGTAGTTTAGAGGCTGTGAACTGTTTTGTGATTAGTTCTCCAAATGTGTTGTTTTTTAATGTGTTCAACAGTGTAGTTTAGAGGTTGTGAACTGTTGTGTGATTAGTTCTCAGTTGTGTTGTTTTTTAATGTGTTCAACAGTGTAGTTTAAAGGCTGTGAACTGTTTTGTGATTAGTTCTCCAGTTGTGTTGTTTTTTAATGTGTTCAACAGTGTAGTTTAGAGGCTGTGAACTGTTGTGTGATTAGTTCTCAGTTGTGTTGTTTTTTAATGTGTTCAACAGTGTAGTTTAGAGGCTGTGAACTGTTGTGTGATTAGTGCTATGTGTTGTGTTGTATTTTAATGTGTTCAACAGTGTAGTTTAGAGGCTGTGAACTGTTGTGTGATTAGTGCTATGTGTTGTGTTGTATTTTAATGTTTTATTTTTACTATATTATCATGCAATATGTCCAAATTTGTGAAGTTTTATGATGGATTTGAAATTGAACATTATTACTCAAAGTTAAGCTCTGTCTTTATAAAGAAGGTGAAATATAAATTCCTTATTAACAAGGTTAGAGGTCTATAAAGAAACTCCAACAAGATAAGAAATTACTACAGATTTTTAAATCATCATCGAAGTGAATGGAATTACAAGACTAATACCTCCAGTCAATGAAAAATAAAAATAAAAAGTATTTTGTCTATGACGAAGATCTGTTTGAAGTTTTAAATGGCGCTCATATTACTTCTGGTCATGGAGGTAGAGATTGTATAGTTGAACATTTCAAAACTAAATAATAAAATATCAGTTATAAGTATATATTAATTTGAGTTTATGTAAGCCTTGCTTGCAAAAACAAAAGAGCCAGAAGAAAGGAATTGTGCTAGAACCAATGAGCTTTCAAGATTTGAACTCTATATACTAATTCGATCCAATCGATTTTCAATCACAACCAGATGGAGACTATTATTATTATTACTATTATTAGCACCGCGTCTTACTACCCGTTCGGGTTATACGCAATTACGCTAATGTGTAATGGTAGGGTGATTGTGAGATGAAATGAAGGACCTACAGTTTAACGTGGAATCCGAACCACGGTGGAGACCTGGCATTCCCCACATTCACAAGTTGTCTTGTCAGAGGTGAAGGAAGGGTTTGGTAATCAGATAAATCTATGCCGGGACCAAGGATTGAACCCCGGCCGCCAGCACAGAAGTCTGACACCCTACCTCTAGACCGCCAGGTCAAGATGGAGACTAGAAATTGGTAATGGTGTATTAGGATTATCTAACGGAACTTGTTGTACTTGAGCACTCAAGTCAAAGACGGCGGAAAAAGGTTTGTGATAACATAATATAAATTTTCACCTTGTTATGAGCTCCTTCAGTATTGCAGGCTGATAATGGCCGAGAGTTTATGAAAAAAAATATAAAAAATTTAACCAATCTGTAGCCTGATTTTAAAATTGTTCGCCGCAAACCCAGGCACGGCTAAAGTCAAGGAAGCGTCGAGTGGGCAATATCAAGATGCGGAAAATATACTTGCTACCTGGATGTAAAATCAAAAAACTTCTGCCTGGGGCCATGGCCTGAAATTCGTTAAATTAACTAAGAACAATGCATTACATAGTGGAATAAAAAGGTCACCATATAAATCAATATTTGGTTGCCCACCAAAGCATGGTTTAGCTTCGTTGAACCTACCTACAGTAGCCCCATGGCTTCTTTGGTGCTGACTGACAGCTCACAGCTGACTTCCGACAGTCAACATTTAGGTACATACCTAAATTTTGACCGTCGGAAGTGACAGCTGCTAAACACATGTTTTTGTAGATCATATGGTTCGGCGTAGGGATACATAATTTGGTCTGGTAACTTTTCAAAGCATTTTAGCTGTCAGTCAACACCAAAGAAGCCATGGGGCTACTGTAGTGTTGGTACTGAACAAGAAACTGAAAAAATCATCAAGACAGAGATGAGAGAACTAACAGAATGGAACAAAACGACGGCTCGCTATTGGAGCAGAACAGTGAGGGGTATAAACTAGATGATGGCAAATCTAGTTAACTGACCTAGACCAATCAACATTGGCAATAAAGAAGCAGAAAGAAGAGGCATTAAACTGATTAACGGATCAGGCAAAAAGGATGAAACGTTCATTAGACGAGCTTTTTCTACATGTAGATAGAGGTTCAACTGTTCCGAATTCCATTTATAGATGTAGAGCACGGAAGAGGAGATGCCACATCAATCCTCGGTGAGGTCTCGGAGATAGCGGATGAATAATTTTATTGACTTGGGAGCAAATATGGGGTACTGAAGCAGCTCCATGCAAGGTATGTTTTTATATTTTTATATTTAGCACCGCGTCTTACTACCCGTTCGGGTTATACGCTTTTAAGTACTAATTACTCTAATGTATTAGGAATTGGGAAGGTTGAATTAGAGGAAGTGAACCCGCATTTGCGTGGAGGGAGAGTGTAAAACCATTTAGGAAAAACCACCCCCAGTTCACCCGACCGAGATTTGAACCTCAATCTACCCGTCCTCAGCAGTCAAGCAGCTCAACATGACTAGCGCGTTAGCCAACTACGCCACCGAGGCGGGTGGGTATGTTTTTATTCATGTATTATCATATATGAAAAAAAAAATGTAGAAAATAATTGCAAGACGATACATTTCTTTAAAGTTAGAAGTGTTCTGGTTAAGCCTGTGTTGTTTTCTTGTCCGCCACTTTCACCCCTCTAATCTAAATACATTAATGATTAACGCCTGTAAATAAAGTGCCATTGGACGAGACTGTGGCTTTAAGGATCATTTAAACAGTACAATCCATCGGAAGTGGGCAAGGTTTTTTCAAGCCTACATGTCACACGGGAGACCTGGCGGTCTAGGGGTAAGGTGTCGGACTTCTATGCTGGAGGCCGGGGTTCAATCCTCGGTCCCGGCACAGATTTATCTGATTACCAAACCCTTCCTTCANCGTATAACCCAAACGGGTAGTAAGACGCGGTGCTAATAATAATAATAATAATAATAATAATAATAATAATAATAATAATAATAATTGCTTTAGTTGAGTATAGTAATGCACTAATATTTGTTTCTGATTGGCTGAACACAAGCCAACACAACTACATAATGCAAGAGATGCGTAATATTAAACTTTCTACAACGATGTTGACCATACAACTGCGTGAGCTACGGTAGAAAGACAATATTATGACTGCCGGTCCAATATGTGTGTATGACTGGTTGTAGACTGGGCTTAAGTGTTCGAAAAAAGTGTAAGCTTACACATATATTATACAATAAAAAATCAAACTGTGGGGATATTTGAGATCACCTCTATCTATAAAATATTTAAATGTTCGTTGCCACCTTGAGAAATGTGTATGTCAACATTTGTTTCATTTAAAAGAAGACCAGAACTATGCAAACATTTTTTGTTTTATTACAGTATATGCATTAAAATGCAGCACTTCTGCATCAACCTTATTATACAGTTTAGTGGAATTTCAGCGATATCAACATTAAAATTTGTATAAAATTTAGAACCATCAATTGCTACTAAACTTTTCTCAACCTTCATTTCTCCAAATATAGAAATATTTGGAATTATTATCCCCATTTTTTGCTAGCTTTAAATGTAAAAGGCTTTTAAAAAATTTAGCTTTTGTACAGGCGCCTAGACACGTCACCGAAAAACGATAAGTTGCAACCAAATTTGTGATTTCTTTAGCACTGTGTCTTAAGCTTCACCTACAAAGTCCGTAATATCTGCACCTGTACATACAGTCTTTCAGTCCTTAAAAATGGAAATCACATCTTCATAGACCGTATCCTAATCACGTACCCGTACCAACCAATAAGAGAGACGGCTACTACGTGCATTTAAAATCTTTGAAATAAAATTGTCTGGTGCAAGGCACAAGCGGACATTATTTTTGAAACATAGGTTATAAAGAATACTAATCTAAAGTTTAACCTACCAAAGTGACGTCACTCTTTTTGAGAACTTGGTATTTCTTAGAAAAAACTGTTGCCGAGATGCCACACTTTTTAGGATTCTTAATTTTTAAGAAATACATTTATTAAATAGATCCATTTGTAAAAGTGGGTGACCTGGCGGTCTAGGGGTAAGGCGTCAGACTTCTGTGCTGGCGACCGGGGTTCAATCCTCGGTCCCGGCACAGATTTATCTGGTTACCAAACCCTTCCTTCACCTCTGACAAGACATCTTGTGAATGTGGGGAATGCCAGGCCTCCACCGTGGTCTGGATTCCACGTTAAACTGTAGGTCCTCCATTTCATATCACAATCACCCTACCATTACACATTAGCGTAAGTGCGTATAACCCGAACGGGTAGTAAGACGCGGTGCTAATAATAATGATAATAATAATGTAAAAGTGTCTTTGGTACTTTCCTTTCAATGCCCTTTCACATATTTATTTTTCTGTGATTGTTAATCCTTAGCAGTCTGTATCCACTAGTCCTTTGAAAGTTTTTTTTTAGCATTATGTTTCACTGCCTGTTAAGGTTATAAGCTTATGTACTAATTAGCTTACACTATTGGTTAAATTAGGGCTGAGGAAGGTTAGATTTATAGGTGTTTTCTCATTTGCATGAAGAGAAAATGGGAAACTATTTTGGGAAAAACCAACCTCAGTACACCCAACCGAGATACGAACCTCGATCCCCCCCCATTATTAGTCTAGTCTACTCCTAGAGTAGTGCTTTAGACCAGTGGTTCCCAACCTTAAGGTGGTCGCGGACCACTCAGTCGAAAATTGATTAGAGTGCGGACCATTCTGCTCCGCCACTCCTAGTCAACTTCTTACACCACAACTCTTCCGTGTTTACACCAGATTCAAACGAGTCCCTGAAGTTACTATCATTTTTGAAGTTTAATCACCTCTTCTAAGATTTCATCAAGAAGGGGGTTGGAGGTTGGGCTTGACACTGAAAGGATTTCAAATTAGTAGTTTCTTAATGATTTGACTTTCATTTTTGCCATATTCTGGAAAATAACATGTGAATTCGTCCTTGAGTATTTGTAAGTGACACAACACGTTATGTTGGACATCATCTGTGACGGTAGTATAGTTCTTAACGTAAGCAAGGTATTTCAACGTCGGAAATGCTGAATAGATTTTCTCTTGAACGTTTGTCAATCCACAGATCAATTTGGCACAGAAATACACGAAGTTTGTCTTCAAACACAAAAATGTTGGCGACACCTTCTAACTTTTTATTTCCAGAACCCTGTAGCTGCAAATTTAGGTGATTAAAATGTGAGAAAATATCCACTAGATAAGCCAGTTGTATCTCAAATTTTGTTTGTTTTTCGGAGGGCGCTTTGTCTCGCGGTCCACCGCTTGGGAACCACCACTTTAGACCATGCGGCAACCAAATAAGGTCTAAGAAAGTTTAAGTTGAGTCGCTTTTATGGAGAGGTAAGGGCAAAGGACTTTAGGTTATGTACTCTTTATGAATACAGCAATCTGTTAGTGTGAAGTCGATCTTTTACACACCTTAGAAATATAGGGTCTGTAGAGATAGACGATAAATCACTTTACTGATTTTTTCACTGATACCGACAGGGCTTTATTACCCTCTTAATAGCTCAAGTTTCTTAGAAGTGTTATTGTGACCTTTATTTATGATTGTGACTAAAATAGTATTTAGGAACCTTGAATATCGACACAAGTCCTTTATTCATTATATAACTAGTATTTTTACAACCCCAAGATTGACACATTTTTTTAAAATTCAAAATTCCCTGTATTTTACAGGTTTTTAAGAAGATATTCCCACTCTCCCAGATAATATAAACTTAGAGAATAACACAGACCATATAGGTAGTGATGGGCAGAATCGGATGAATAGAATAGATTCATTCGATTATTCTGAATAATCGATTCATTCGATTCTTTCAAAATCATTCTAATTATTTTTTAATTCGAATGAGAAAAACATTTGAATGAAAACAGTAGCTGACTTGATGCGAGCTGGCCGATTCATTCCCTTACCCCATCCTTGCCAGAAGTGCTGGGGAAAATCGACCTTATGATTATGAATGTTTCCAGGCAATCTCTATACAGGTCTTCATTTCTATTAGGTTCATTTTCAATAAATAGTCCCATTGCTACACAATAATCGACCTTACGCATTCGAAGGCTAATTTAATACAAAGTTTAAGTGGTTGTACAGTTTACAATCGAATAACAGCCAAAAATAATTCGAACGAAAATTACAAAATAATTCGATTATTTGGCTACATTACTACGTGGATTGTTCTTTTTCATTTCCTTAAAAGTTTACCTTCCAAACTAACTAATCGCATATATCACGAATGGTTTGAGAAATATTTTTTTTAACGTTGACTTAAATTTACTAAGTAGATAAGTATATACTTGCAGTTATTTAATAAAACCTTGCCCGGCCGTAATATTTTGATAATGTTATAATTTTATTCACTGAAATAATTTTATGATTGTAAGCTTATATATTTTTGTTATGTTTAGGAAACATTAAAGGGTAAATTATTTCGACTATTTTAAACACAAAGGGAAACGTATCTTCCTTATTTAATTATTAATCGCACGAAAACGTATTTATATTAATTGCGAGTTACTTATTTGAGAAATGCTTTCACTTTTTCACTGTATAGTATTTTGTTGTGGCTGTACTTTGGTATTTGACACTGTCCCAAGGAACTAAAGGCAGTAATAGAAAAGTGTTAATAAGCTGCAAACGCGAAGGAATGCGTGTTGGGAGATCCGACAGCAGGGTGAAGAGAATAGTAGACAAAGCAAAACGAGCAACTAGTAACTACTTTTAGAAGTAATACATATTCGATTATTACTTAAGCCCGTATCACACGACACTAGCTAGTACTTGAAATCCAGTGTGCTAGCTAGCACTAGCTAGTACGTCATCATCTAGAGTCGTGTGAATCAGAAAAAGTATACTGGTTCTGCCACTTGGTACTGGCTACCATACTAGATGTGAGGATAGAACATGCGCTATTTTCGTACTAGTTCCGACACTGGTTTGTGTAATTCGACCAATCAATGCCCGCTCAGACTATGTGTAGAGTAAATAATAGAAATGGCTCCGACATGGTCTTCGGATGTGATTTTGTTGTTGGCGGAAAATTATTCTAAACATCCTTGTTTATATAATACCAAATTGCCACAATATGACAATATATTTAATATATATAAATTCTATTTAAAACATGTCATCTAAAAATGACAAACTGTGTTCCAGACCCAATTTTAATCTAAATAAACTTGATAGCATGCCAACCTTGGATTTTTTTTTCTAGAATATAAAGTGTGTGTAGGCTTAAAAAAGAACATTTGTGAATCAAGGATACTGTACTTGGACACCCATGGGCTTAGGGGCTTCTGACCACATCGTAAATAAATGAATACAAATTTAGGGAGATACTAAACGTTTGTGTCACCCCGAATGTATACTACCTAACCTCCGAATGTATCATATTTAGCATCCTGCGACCATTATTTCGTCTTTCCCAACAAGTCCCGTGTCCATATTCTTTTTCTTAGGCTCCCTCTCATATTTTTCAATATCTTTATTAGCAATTAATGCAGCTGTTGCACCCGAAATTAATCTCTGAAGTTCCATAAATATTTGCACTAGAACCTAGTACCAAACTAGCAGCGTGTGAATACTCTAGTCCTGTTTCTATTATACTAGCTAGTATACAGATATATACAGATATCTAGTCGCTAGCTAGCACACTTGATTTCTAGTACGAGCTAGTGTCATGTGACACGGGCTTTAGTCTTTACTACTTCTCATAATCATTCGAATGGTTAATTCGATTATGCCCATCACTACATATAGGAATGAAATTTCATAAAATGGATTCGTGTGAGTTCATGGCATTGATGTTTAGAACGTGATAATTTGACCTTGAACGATAACTTTGATGGATAGGCATACATGCAGACACATGGGTGGAAGAAAGGGCAGGACATATATTTGAATCAGCATGTCTTAGTTTTTCAGTTAACCTTTTCTTCCACGCATAGACTGAGACAAATGCATGCAGTTAGATTTCACAAATATTCCCGTATTATTTTAGTTTCTTTCCACGGTTTCCTATGCCCATCTCAACCATAAACACGGCTAGTGTGACAATAACTAGTACTAGAAGCATGGATGCAACGCATTCGAAAAATAGAGTGAAGTGGAAAATAGGCAATTTGTTGTGTCTGGAAAAAAACACAAGGAATTTCACAAAATAACTTAAAAGCTAGTTCTGAAATATTTGTAAATTTTTGACACTAGCCTTCCCAGTTTTAAATAGTAGGTCCTTGAATAAAAGAAAAAGTGAACTGAATAAATAAACATATTAAATCAAATACACATCTTATCTTCTCTTATATACATTGGTTCGCATAACCACTAAAGAAGTTTCCCTATAAAATCAAACCATCATGTTCTAAACACCAATGACATGAATTCATAAAAGTATATTTGATGGAAAATAAAGTTTAGTTCCTCTATACTAGGCCTACTCATCTGAAAAAACACGGCTATTGTTAGGGTTGCCAAATTTTTTCAAGGGCAAATCGGCCCAAAAATATTTAGGTACCGTATAACAATTGTATTTCAATTTTCACGACACATAAAATAAATGCCTTGAATATATTACAAAACAGAAAACTGCATTAATAATTTAAATAAAACAAAATTGTACGACGAAGCGCACGGTCTAGCTCTCTTTAGAAACTCGTTAGATTTCTGAATGGAATAATGTACATTGAAGCATCAATACACCATATAAGAACATGAATAAAATAATGTACACTGATATAGACACATTGAGAAAAGAGGGGCATCTTTGTCCACCAAAGAGCATTTCAAACAATTTAATATGTCAAAGGCCTCAATAAAATGAATTTTGAACCATTTGCCGACAGCTTGAAAACTGAGATCTGCTTTGCATGTTCCAATTTATGAAAATTGTATTTTATAAAGATGAATGGAAGGAGGTAAATATAAATCTAAGGAATCAATAACTAATGAAAGAATGTGATAGTGCAATTTGAATTATTGTGAATACTAGTTTTTTGACTATTTATTGTTGCTTGTATAAAGGTAAAATCAAATTAGTAGGGAATAGTAAAACTTGAAAACAGAAGATTTGACCTCTAATTTTAAGAATGTAGGCCTAAACAATCTAGATTTATGTATTTTCAGATAATAAAACAATCATAAAGACGGGAAACTAATTTATAAATTCGCAGTAAATTGGTTAATGGTCTGAAAAATAACTTTCGTAAACTCCATTAAGGAGGCTGCCTACCGGAGCACTGGAATGCGTTACAGACGTTCAGGAAATACTCCATGGTTTGGTAGTGTTTTATTTTTTCCAAACTTGACTTAAGCCAAAATGAAGAAAATAGGTGTTAACATGCTTATCTAGTTTTCTCAACCTTATATTTTAATAATCTAGATTTAAAACACATAAATAAACATTCAAATATTGCTAATTTTCATTGGGCTTTTAAGTTTTTTTCTCACAGTTCCGAGATGAGGGTAGCTACTAGATAGTCCTTGATACAACCCTTCAGAAACAAATAAAGTAGTTTTTTGATAAGGTCACAACAGAAAATGTAAAGATAATTGCTAATTCCTTTTTTTTTAAACTTCAAAGCTAATGCTTTTAAGCCATCAAGTGGCGCAGAAATATCCCCCATTTGGATTTGTAAGTAAAGAATAGCTGGAGAAAGAAGGAAAGGCAGTTGACTCTATGCGCATGCGCCCTTTTAGTTGGATAACTACCTTCGCCTTGTTGAGAGTAGTGGTGGGCATAATCAAATGGTTTTAAGAATCAAATAATCGAATGAATCTAAAGAATCAGGCGAACGGTTTTGAGACGTAGTAAAGAGTCGGTAATAATCGGATGTTAGCTACTTCTAACTAAAAATAGTTACTAGTTGCTCGTTTTGATTTGTGCTACTATTCTCTTTACCCTGCTGTCGGATATCCCAACACGCATTCCTTTGCGTTTGCAGCTTTTCTATTACTGCATTTAGTTCCTTGTACCAGTGTCAAAGACCAAAGTAGAGCAACAACAAAATACTATACAGTGACTGCATTAGTCACATAAGTACCTCGCAGTTAATATAAATACTTTTGCGTACGATTAATAATAAAATAAAGACCATAACAGTTCCGTTTGTATTTAAAATAGTCGAAATAATTTACTCCTTTAAAATTTCCTAAACATAACAAAAATATATAAGCTTAAAATCCTGTTTTAAATATATCGGGTAATTGATAAATACTTTCAATTCGAATATCTGAATCAATTATATAATTACATGCCTCCTGAAAACTTCACTAGGGCCACTGTTTCAATGTCAGATTTTATCGAGGCTAAATTATAACCTCATCTTAAGATGTTTATTATCTGTTTCAATGTTAAGTTATCACATAACCTGACCTTAAACTTCAGGTTTCACTAACTCAAAAAAGGTGTAGAGGTTAGTGAGTAAACCTCAAGTTAATTACAGTAAAAAACAATATGGCCACCACTTTGTCAGTTGATTTTTCAATTCATTCAATTTTGTGTTGTTAAAATGTATTTTTTAAACTTTATGTATGCATCGGTAAGATAGTAGACCTACAAACCTACTGTTTTAAAAATCTCTTGGACGAAATGTCTTAAGCTGTGACTCTAATATTTCTACACACTAGCTACAGCATACTCTAGTGAATTATTTAGCGAGTAAAATCTATATTAGTTGTTTATTTTTGCAGGTGATGGAGATAGCACTGTTATGCGGAGTCTTTTAAAAGCTCAACCGTATGGCCCTGGCTTCACAATAACAAAGATTGAATGCAGCAAACATAGTTTGAGAAATTACTTGAAGAGGCTTCGTCATATTTCTTCAAAGAGCAAAAAGGATGTTGGTTCATTTCCTACAATTTTGAGGAAAGCTATAACTGATCGTCAAATGCGCCTCTGATGTTCGGTTACTGAAGTCATGAAATACAGGAGCATTCTATGTGGAATTCCTCTTCATCGAATAATTGAAGAACTGAGACAAGATATTGATAATGGGCCATGTCATGTATTTGAAGATCATGCCAAGTGTACTGAAAGAGGCTAGTTTTGTAATGGATCAAAAGAAAACGAGGAGAATCTAGTCCTAGTCCTTCAAAGTGCAGGAGTATGGGTAGAAATCATAGCAGCAAAAAACCTGGTTGCTCATCTTGCAGCTAGCTTACTGCAAAATGTTACAATAAACATGGTTGAATCTTTTAATAGTCTAGTCTGCAAATACTTTTCGGTAAAAGAGTTAATTTTAGTCTTAGCGAACTATTGTTATATCTTTGAACACAGGAACAGGATTGAGGACAGGATTATATCCACAAAGGGACAACAAAAGTCAGCCCAGGATATTTCACCAAAGTGCACCTAGAACAAAAAGAACGTTCAGCTAAAAAAGAGGAAGCTTTGAAGATTGGAACACACAGCGCAATCAAACGAAATAAACTATACTCTTCAGGACCTGACAGTGATTATGGGAGTGTTCAAACTAAGCCAAATATGAATTCCGAACTTGTTACCAAAAACAAAAAAATACTTTTTGAATGGCTTAAATTTAACCAAAATAACAACGAGAACTGTTGCAACTATCAACTAAAGCCCAAGTAATTTCTGTTCAATTGAGAGTGGAAAGATCAAAGCGCCTTACTGCATCTTCATTTGGAAAATATGTAAGATGAGAAAAAAAAACCAAATGTGCTAATAAAGTAAGGACTGGTCTTAATAATGATTGTTTGAGGTCCAAGGCAACACGGTATGGTTTGGAAAAATAACCTATGGCTCTTGAACAGCCTAAAGCTGAGTTGAATGTGAAAGGGATACACAGTGGACTCTTTGTAGACTAAAATTATACTTGGCTTGGGGCCACACCTGGTGGCCTTATCGGAACAGACGGAATCGTAGAAGTGAAGTGCCCAGCAGTTGCAGCCACAACGACACCAGAGCAAGCTATACAGGAAAATAGAGTCACTTTTTGCACTGCTGAGGAAGGAAAAATGCGCTTTAAGGAACAAAATAATTTTATGTACTAATTGCAAGGGCAACTGCATGTCACACAACGTAATTACTGTATCTTTGTGTTTTGGACATCCTGTGGAAAAAATTTAGAAGGATGATACTTTCTGGCAAGAAAAAATGGTGGAAAAACTTACAGATTTTTCCATGAATTGTCTACTACCGGAACTTGTAGACCCAAGATTTCCCAGAAACTTGGAAATAAGGGAACACACCATTCAAGTGGCACAAACATGATGGGAGTCAATTTTAATTGAAGTGAAAGTGAAAGAAGATTTAAAATATTGCTTGAAAGATAAAATAATAAAATAAATAAAAAATACTGTAAAAAAACCTTTTCATTTCAAAATGCACGAAAAGGTATTGAATAATTCCCTTATATTAATTTAGTTAGCTTTACTATTAGGTCTTACGCTGGTCACTCACTATATATCATCACTTTATCAACTTTATAACTGCATTATTGATCAGTTAAAATATGATTTTCTTTTAAAAACATAACTGTTTCAAAATATTACTACAAATTATTATTGTGGAATTCTTAAACAATAATAAATCATGTAGAACAAACAAATACCTTTTAACATTTCAATTGAGTAGGCCATACTTAGCGTCCGAAACTTTAGCTTAGTCGATGGCGTGCTAATTTACTTTGTTATGGGTTTCAGGTCTGATTACCATTATCAACACATCGTTAAACTCTATTAATTATAATTCCTGGTATGGTCAATTTTTATCTTTACTAAATTGTCAGCCGAGGGACTGGGTGTATGTCATAGTATTAAGTTAATTTGTAAGTCGTGTGCTGATGTAAGCTTTGTGTTCAAGAAGTGCAAGTTAAATACCCAAATAATTTAAAAAAATTAGTACTTGGCAAACGACTGTAATGTTGTCCATCACATAATGATGTCTTATCGAAAAATATGTCATACTCAGGGCCGTACGCATGGGGTAGGGGAGAATTGAGGGGGGTGAGCCCCCAATTGGGAAATACATTTATAATAGATAAAATAATCCTCAGATATTCATTTCAAACAAAATCGTTGGCGCCATTTATGATAGGTATATTAAAAAAATTGGTAAAATCGATCATCAGTAAACTACCATTCAGAGCGTGTTTTTTTTGCCCCAAAATCAAACGTAGTATGTTATTTTTATTGGTAGACTCTGCCCCAATGTCAATTTTAATCAAAATCGCTAGAGCCGTCTTCGACATATTTTGAATTAAAAAAAGGGTAACTAATAAACTACCTTTTGGGGCGTTTTTGCTCAAAGAACCAAGAGTGTGTTATTTGTATTGCCAAACACTGCCTCTAATATTATGTTTAATCAAAATCATTAGAAATTTTTAAAGAATATTTCTAATCATAAAAAATACCCATTAAGTAAACTACTCTTAATTTGATAGTTAGAATAATTTTAGAAAAAGGCCCCTAAATATACCCCTAAAACTTTTAAATATAAAGTTTTAACCAAATCAATCTGACCATTTCATATATAGTCAGGGACAGACAGACATACATACATGGGGACGGGCATTTTTTTAATCTCCTCTTATGGATCTTGATACATAATATTTCACGAAACACCAAAATTTCGTTTTATAATTTTAATTATCATTTAGTTACATTGTTCTAAAGAGGTACCATATATAAAGATGAGTGTTCAAGATAGGTTAGCCCCTTTCAGTTGTTTAACGCGTCTAGGCCGATTCACACAGAACGCTAAGCTAAGATTTGATCTGCTAACTTTTTATAAAAATAGCGGACACATTGATCTCTATAATAAAACTGGATGGACATACACATTGCCAAGGAAAAAAGCGTGACGCTCAAGTTTATCGTCTGCTTCATTGTGCAGGTACAGATTTAACGGTTTCTTTTAATGATAGTATGCCAAAACATGTCTCTGATGAATAAAAGTGTTATAGTTTGAACATATTGAAGTATTATACCACACTTTACTGGATAAACATTTGAATTAAAGGATATACAATTCAGTTTTACAGGTAATACTGTGCACATACGAATAAAATATTAAACATATTTAAATATGTAGCTATTATCAATGTTGTTTACGGTCTGCCAAGACTACACATATATTTAAAGTTGGCTATTAACTTGTATATTGGTTTCATAAACCATGTTATATTGAAATAAAAATAAATATAATTAATAAGGTATGTTAAAACTTGATTACATTTGTTTGAATGACAAACTTTGTGTAGTTGCCCATTAAAACTATCAATTATGCTATAGGCTGGTATAATGTATTATTACAATACCATTTTTTTAAGTTGGCTAATATCTTGTATATTTCTTTCAGAAACCATATTTTGTTGAAAGTTTGATAAATATAATTAAACAAGTTGATTAAAAACTGTATTACGTTTGTTTGAATGACAAACTTTGTGTAGAAGTCTTAAATTCAAATGATAATTTAGGTAATATGCTTGTAGGAAGTATGGTATCTACTAAACCCTGATTTTAGTAATAATCTCAATCTTAAAGGCTTTATTTCGTACCAGAATACTATCATATAAGTAATATTTTGGTAGAACAAACGGCCATTTAGAACGGAAGTAAAAAATTCCTTCTGGAAGGTTTTTTTATCTTACCTAAACACAATTATATGGTAGTATTCTGGTACGAGATAAAGCCTTACAAACGAGCTTCCTTCAAAAATCATCGAATATATTAGGCTACATCAACTTATTTGAAGAAAAAACTAGCTAGTTTCAAACTGTGTTGTTATGTTCTTCAAAGCTTTTACTAACATATTTATTTAATTCAATTAATCATACATTGAGTCATCTAATATATTCAATCAAATTAATGAACGATGTCAAAATGCCACATTACCTTGTATGGGTGTAAGAGAGAAAGAGATACCCGAAAGTTTCTTTCTCTCTTAGACAATGGTGTGCAGACGACCGCTCGAAAATATCAGTCACAGATATATGTCCATCCAGTTATATCAAAGAGATCAATGAGTGGATCATGTATTTAAATGTGTTGGTTCACACAGAAAGCTAAGCTGTGCCTTGCTAAGCCACGCTATGCTTTTTCCGATTGCTGGTTGGGCAACTTTTCCATCTCACATCTTGAGCCATCTTACGTTGCGCATGCGCATAACGCAACTTGGGCGCCGTGTTGAACAGACGCAGTGCTGGTTTGGTGAAAATAACTGAAGTGTTGAAGTTTTGTTTTCAGTTTGTTTTGCGTGTATTTAAGTAATATTATATTTAGGTTTTATATTCAATAACTGTGTTTATATTAAAATGGAAGCGTTAATTGAACAAGTCAAACCTCCACCTCCTAAATTTTCTTCATATTTCAAAACATCTGCTAACAGCAACATCTTTTCTTCATTAGTACTATCATCTGAACTCAAACAAGACATTTTGGAGAACGCCATTGTAGTTAAACTTCACTGAAAAGCGGGACCATGCCTTACTTAGCTTAGCAATGAGTGTGAAACAAAATTGACAAATATCATATTCTGAAAATTGAAAAATGACACCTGGACACAGGAATCGAACCCGTGTCCAGGTGTCATTTTTCAATTTTCAGAATATGATATCTAGATGGTGCGATCCTCAATAAAATGCATAAATGATAGCTTAGGCTATTTGATTCAAAAGTGACAAATTCTTAGCAGAGGACAGCACAGCATAGCTTAGCTTAGTATTCTCTGTGTATCGGCCTTCCTTGTGTTGGGCTTGACTGCCAAGGACAAGGAGATTGAGTTTATAATCTCATTCAGCTGTACTGAGTGTTTTTTTCTCTCTATATGGTTCTAATCTCCCTCTACGCAAATGTGAGCTCACTTCCTCTAAAACACATCCTTAATCCATTAGCATAATAATTAATATGTAGCCCAAACTGTTGGTGACGAAGTGCTGAAAAAAATCGTTTAGATTATAACTAAGTGAATAAAAACCATGTATTTTTGTCTAGACTAAAAATAAAATTCTAGGGTCTGTCTGTACATAAACGAAACACAGTACGCCTGCTTGCATTCACGTCTTTTTTACTTGAGGTACTTTTTAAGGTTTTTTTTATGGTTTTGTGTGTAAATGAATAGTAGATTTAAACAATTTTTTTTTGCTAGCTCAGTGCAGCAATGTCTTCAAAGTAAAAGTTATACTGGTGGTTGCTTGCATTTGAGTCTGTGATTTAATTACTTTTTTTAGTTATTGTATGGCTTTGTATATAAATTAATATTATTTATTTTTGTGTCCTAAGGCCATTTTCAAGAACGAAATGAATGATTGAGGTAGAATGTAGTGGCATTTATTTGATTGCTAAAGCACGTTTTAAAGAACATCAATTAGCAAGACAAGGTCAAGTGAGGTAGAAATCACGAGGATTAGTTGGGTCAGCAAGCAAATCTTCTCACATCATACACCACTTGGCCCCCTGCTTTCCTCTGCGTTGTTCATGAAACCAGGCATTAAATGATTTAAATTTTAAAACAGAATTGGGGGAGTGAAAAGTAAAATATGAAAAACAAAATAAATTACGTCATTTAATTCGTGAAACATGATGGCATTCACGAGTAAGCCTATGTCTAAATAATTCCACATACATCCGCATCAGCACGATCAACTTATTTGTATGTTTTTTGCTAGTAAACAAAGGTTTGGAGCGGCAGAGTGGCCCCACTTCTTTTTACTTCTAGAACACTTCTCACTTCTGAAGGGTGATGAGCAAGGCCATAGTCGGGGGTGGGGTTTTGGGGGTTCAAATCGCCACCAAGATTTTATGAAAAAACTATAATATATGGCTTTATTTATGGTTCAAACAATCAAAATTAATGTACACGTAAAAATTAGGGGGTGGTGTAACCATAAAAAGTACTTCAAAGAGCTTCTAGATGTGTTTATATTCATAATTTTTTATATCCTCCTCCAGTTATGGTTTTATGTTGACATAAAAAAAACCACTTCACATAGCAGCTATAAGTGTTTAATATTTAGAACTTTTCCCAACCCGCGGCAATTAGGGGACTATGTTGTCATAAAAAAACTTCTGATAGCTTCTAGAGGTTTTGAATATTTATAATTTTCCATAGCCCCCGGCAGTTAGACGGCTATGTTGCCATAAAAAAACACTTCAGATAGCTTCTAGAGGTTTTGAATATTTATAATTTTCCATTGCCCCCGGCAGTTAGAAGGATATGTTGCCATAAAAAAACACTTCAGATAGCTTCTAGAGGTTTTGAATATTTATAATTTTCCATAGCCCCCGGCAGTTAGAAGGATATGTAGCCATAAAAAATCTTCAGATAGCTTCTAGAAATGTTTATAATTTAGAATTTGTTCTATTCTTTGGCAATTGGGGCATGTGCCAACCAAATCCTTCCTGGAATTAATGGCTGGTTACGGCCTTCGTGATAAAAAGTAAATCAATGCCATTTCATATCTGAAGTGTGAGCTAGAAGTATAGGTTGTTTTGTTCTTGCATACAGCCTTTAGATAATACATAATACATACTAATTAACACAACTCTAAGGTATAGCTATACAACCAGGATTTTGTTAGGTTTCTATTTTCATTGGATACTAAACAATGAGCAGATCGTACAATCCATCCTTAGAGTTTTATTTTTATTTTAGTATGGTTATATATAGGCCTATGTATGCATGTATGTTGCCAGTAAATTAAACTAACCGGACCGAGATGGGACTCCTGTTGTATTCCTTATTTTTCCGCTCACATGCTAACCTAGACAACATACACGCTACCTGCGTCCAACCCAAACGGGTAGTAAGACGTGGTGCAATTAAATGTACAAAACTCGCTTTCTCATCTATTTCCTACTAGATAAAAAAGGGGGAGAGGGGATGTGTTGATAGTCATACGTCAAGGTTTGTTAACCTGAGTATAAAAATGACAAATTATCCTAGGTGGGAATGCGGGGGAATGAGTTCGTGTATCTTCGGGGATCTTCGTATGTGCATTCTTTTCTAGCGCTTATGACTATCTCACTAGGATAGTTTTCAACACAATCTTAAAATTCTAAATAATATTTGATCCCCAGTTTGTGAACCCCTCAGCTACCCTCCAAAAGAGAATCCCAAACTTATATAGTGAAAGACGAACAGGCTGCTCTGTGTGCGAGCCTCGCCCACTTCCCTTCTTGACCTTGAGGTTATCCCGGAGTTTGCTTCGCTCAGTCTCTCTCTCTCTTTCTTATTGGCATGTCAAGGGGCGGACCTAGGGCGACTAACATACATAAAAGAGTAGTAGTTCCTGTAACCGACACAGATATGTAACCAACCGCGTCAAACCTATTCCCTACAGTCAAGTTAAACCTTTCGATCCTCTTCCCGGAAATCGACTCATAGAAAATCAACATCTCATCATCATACCTTATACACACCTTCCCACATCCCAGTCAAGAAAATCCTCCCCAAATCCCGAGACCCAGCGCAATCATTCAGTTTCACCAATTTCACCTCACAGTGTAAATAATTAATCAAGTGTATGTATGTACAAGGTATTAATAATCATTCACGAGGTCAGGAGTCACGAAAGTGACTCTATTCTCGAACACAAATATAGCCCTTTCGCAGGCAGACCTGGTTTGGCATTACGGTCAAGTCAGTACAGTCCTGAGTCGGGCTACAAAATCACACACCTGTAGTATTCTGCAGGCTCATTTCATCTGTTCCATTTCATCAGGTTTATAAGTTCATTCGCGAGGTTAAGAGTCATGACAATGACTCGGTACTCAAACAACAAATCAGCCCTTTCGCAGACACCCTGGTTTGGCGTAACTGTCAAGTTGGTAGCTCTGAGTCGGGCAACAGACGAACGGCTAACCGACACAGACTATTGAATGTAAAGCCATGTTGCCTGATAGCGGTTGATACTTTACCGCTCTGGTAGGCAGCCACCTTAAAAGGATATTATACAAAGGCCCCATGCCAGTTCTGAAGTTGCGCATCCCCTGCACGGGTGAGGCGAAGTGGAGCTCAGATGAATACGACAGAGACAAACCAACCGGAGAGAAGAAATACTCGGGGAATTGAAAAGCGCTTAGTCCTCTTTTACTCTATCATTCTTTCTCCGCGAGACAACACTCACGAACACACGGAAAGAATGTATACAGTCAACTCTCGATTCTACGACCCCGGGAATAGCGTCCCTCTCGAAGTAACGACCCTTTTTTGGGGAACCGTGAAAAATGTGGGGGAAAAGGTTGAAAAGTTTAAGGAAATCGGCTGTAAAATGTGTTTGTTGCATTTATTTAGGTCGCTGCATTGCAATTATCTTTGTGAGCGCTGTATTACTAGTAACTGGGGTAGGTCAGATATAAAAAAAGACACCACCTCATCAATGCCAGCCAATAGCACTTGACTCTGTCCACCCCCTCTCACAAGCAAGACAATGTTTCCCCGCGCGCGACTGCCGCTACATCACGCGCCAGGCTCGCTTTTGCCATTGTTATTTCGATTCTCGATTTGGTTACTATTTTGGTTTGATTTTGTGAACAATTTTTGATGACCCATGCTATTGTTTAACTTTGTTATTTTAATTTGGTTACGTTTTTGGTTGGATTTTGTGAACGATTTTTGATGACCCACGCTATTTTTTTTAATTTGATACGAACTTATAATTTTGACGAAATGAGTGAAAGGAGTACCTTCTTCAAGAAATAGGTAGGTTTTATTTTATTTACTTTTTACGTATTGTCTAAAAAATTCAATTTTTTCGTATAAAGGCCAGGGGTGGGACAAAATCTGTTAAAATTCCAATAACGACCCCTTCGAAATAACGGTCCTTTTCCAGGGAACCGTGAAAGGTCGTAGAATCGAGAGTTGACTGTACTCATATTATAGAGGACAGCAGTTTAAAGAAAGAAAAGAACAGTAAAACCTTATTGCACTCTTCGTTCGGTCTTTACAGGCAGTGGACTGGCCGTCTCTGTTTAACCCAAAGGTTTCGGCCCAAGCGCTGTCCTTTTTTCTACTAAGTAAAGTTGCCATTTTGAAGCTCATAAATGAAAGTATCTATTTTCAGAAAATAAGTATACTATATTTTTTTTACCATTTAGTAAAGTAATATAACCTATAGAAAAAAGGTTAGTGCCATTATTTTGATGAAAGTGGGAGAATCTATATTATACCTCGGTTTCACGATGCACCCAACTTTATAACGTCACGAGTCTAGTTTCAATCGTGCAGGAGGACCAATAATTTTATGGTCGTTGTAGTAACGGTTACTAATAACGCCTGCAAAGTCTGGAATTTATATCTTTTATACGAAGTCCAAAAATAAAAATGATAAAACCTCTTTAAATATTTTTAGCAAAACATGAAAAATTTGCTTCACGATTTTTTTTATTTTAGCTAACAATGATAAGTAAATTAACTAATTTGTAATACATGTACTGTACTAAGTTTATTCAATTTTACGTTCATATGTTATCAAATACACTTTTAGTTTGCAAGATCAATAGCATAGACAATGTTAAAGTTTTTAAAATATATTTTATGTGTGACAACGATATATTTTGCCATGACCTAGTAATTAATAAGGATAATTTATTTTTGTATATGGAACGCTTTTCAAGTGGTATCTATGCATTCACCTTGACTTCATTGCTTATCAAGTCAGCATTAGAATTCCAACCAAATTTATTTTAGGGAAGTTGGACCCTTTTAAGACAGCTGGTAGGGCGTGTGCTACTGATCTAGGGATCACGGGTTCTAATCTAGGCATTGTTTAAAGTTTATCATTGGTAAATTATTGGCTGGAAAACTGGGGGATGTTTGTGCGCTAGAATTAGGTTGGTTTGTAAGATAATCAAAGTTTTCAGAAAGTGTACGCTAAAAACCTTTAAAAAAATCTGTGATTGTAATTTATAAAATATGATTTTTCCACATCTCCATTCAATTACTAGTGACCCCCCTAACCGTAAAAAGTGTTTTTTTGAAATGCCGCCTGTCTGTCTGTGTGTGTGTGTGTGTAACCTTAAAATTAAGTGTCTATTAATAAAAAGCGGAAAGAGAAAAATCGATTTTGATTAAAATTCGTATCTAGGCGTTGATTAAGATCTTGAATAAAATGAATTTTTCATTTTCCTATGAAAATTACTCTTAGGGTACTTTAAAGAAGTGGATATTGTCGTAACTCTGCAACTATTTGAGGTACTAAATAACTTATCATTGCAAAATTGTAGTAGTATTAAAAATAAAAATAAACTTTTATTTTAACTATATTTTTATAAATCAACAGTTTCTCAGATATTAGCTTGTGAACTTTAGTTGTAAAGAGATACTACTTAAGTTTTAATGCAATAATTCTTTAATACCATAGAGTAAGAAACAAGTAAGTCTCTCAAAATGTGTATGTTCTCTTTCCTTCAACCTCTTAGGGGAAGTGTTTGTACAACAATGATCTCTCTTTATCATTTTAGACGCAATAGTCAATATTTACCTATTTTATTGGTCAAAATTTATAAATTAGGAATTTAATAGCAATGCGATGGATGACCTGAAGATGGGCAACACCTAATAAAATATCAAATTTTTTAACCGGAAGTCGAAATTTTATACGAAGTGTTGACCCTTGTGGACCCAATATATCTATTTTTTATTGGTCCAAACATACAAATGAGAACATTAATTCTTTAAAAATAAAATTATAAAATTTAAAACCGGGACTCAAAAAAATCTTTTACATAAGTATAGTGCAATTTATGCTTCGGACTGCTAGTATAATTTCGTTTCACATTGTAATATATGGATTAATCGCACTTCCTTTGGGCGTCAATTTTAATGCTATGGATTAATCGCGCCGCTTTTTTGGGCGTCAATTGTAACACTGGAATCAATCACCCCGCTTTGGGCGTCGATTGAAACACTACGGATCAATTCCCTGATATAAGAATGCTGTGATGATGTACAGGTTTTATAAAGCTCCGTGATCGAGCGCCTATCATCACTGTACGGAAAATATATCGTTTAATCAGCTGTCTATAGCTCCGTGTTCGAGCACTAATTAAATCGGTATATTAATAAAATTGAAGAGAAATGTTGATGTATGTTATTTCACACACGGTTTATTTAAATTACACCTGTTTATTACTTGTACATATTTCAATTAAATGTTTAATATCACTGTACACTTGTAATATTGATGTGATTTATATTATACGGTGTTAGACTGTGACTGACTTGTGCGTGAGCGGGATCTCGGTGTAGATGTTTGGATCCCCGAGATGCCTTAAACATACGCGCAATGGTTTTTATATAACATACCCCTTGCCTTTCTCTCCCCTTTTCAACAGTGTAAAATCCAACTAATAGGAAAAGTCCTGGCGACAAGTTTTGTGAAGGCTAGCTTCTTATTGGTATAGAGAAATG
>CABFVX010006996.1:10039-34863 GCA_902151425.1 Timema shepardi
ATATATATATATATATATATAAGGGCTCATTCCCTCTCAAATATTTAAGATCCCCTACCCTACACTACACTACACGATCACCCATGTAAGTACTAGGTACGAGAAGTGTTGCTCTGATGTAGGATTGAAGGTTAAATGCCCATATCATCAGTAAAGAGTGTTTCAACAAATACCCAACAGAGTACCGCCCTATCACGCGAACGTGTGGGACGGAATCGACTGTATTCGGGTATCGATCCCCAGACCAGTGAAACAACCCCTTCTCCCTTTTTTATGCTCTCTCTCTCTCCCTCCCTCTCCTTAGTCGCCTCACAATACCTCATCCGCAATGCACATGGACTATAAATAAACCCACGAACAGTAACGCTCTATGTACGACATGCTTTTATTGATTGCATCGCACTTGGTGTCGTCAGATCAGTGAAGGGGAAATATATGATACCTTAGGAGTCAAGGTCATACATGAGAGGGGAGGGTGGGATTTTTTTTTAGCATCGTGTCTTACTATCTGATTGGGTTATACGCTTATGTACTAATTACGCTAGTGGTTTTGGGAATTATGGAGGTTTTATTTATAGGAAGTGTATCCGCATTTTACTGCAGGCAGTTTGGAAAACAATTTTTGAAAAAACACCCTCAATACACCTGACAGAGATCCAAACCTTGATCTTTCCTTCATCGGAAGTCTTAGTCTACTGCTAGATCATTTGACCACTGAGGTAGGTGCCAATTTTAACCCAGGTTGAGAGGATTATTTATCCTCCACAAAGCTTGAAATATGTTAAGTTCTGAGGTATGCGGCTTGTTAATAGCCCTACTCTTGCTTAGCATTAAAAATACAGCTATAAACAGAATGAACTATGATTTAAATCAAATACATGAGGCAGTAAATAATGGGGGGAAACGTAAGCAATGCGGCTATTTAGAAGTGATTTATCCAGCTGAAATAAACAAGCAGCCTAGAAAGGTGAACTTCTCATAGTCGTTATGTAATAGTAAGGGAAAGGAGCGCTCAGGACCTAGAATTTAAAGGAAGGAAAGTATATGGTGTACAAATTAAGAGCATTGTGATTTAGGCCAGTAAATGGCAGGTTCACTATAATATTAATCTACCTAGAACAAACTAGCTTTCAGTATTGATAAGCGCATGGACGGTTCGGTTTTTCTTGTGAAAATGTATCTTTCCTTCAGTGAGAGTGGATAAAGTTAAAGTGAAGTAAATGTATCATATGTTTATTAAGGTTCAGTCTTATGACTACCGGATAAATATTGCTATTGAGAGGTTAAAGTTATTTACCAGATAAAATTTATCAGACACTTTAATGTTTTACGCGTTTTATGAACTGAATTTATCTGCCAGATAGCTATATGTAAGATAAATATATTTTTATTCATAACACACAAGGTTGGTATTGTTTTTACTGGTGCGTGCATGCGTATAAGCCCTACTGATAGCGCTACAACCTAGCGAGTAGTGAGAACACTCAACATTTGATAAATAATGGCGGCTAAACGAGTGCAAGTAAACAGATGGCGTCACGTGGGTGTATAAGCTAAGATATCTTGCAGGTACTAATTTCGGTGTCTGTCAAAATGTGGTCAATAGTTCGGTACAACGTTTACAAAATTTCATTTATTGTACTCACATTTTGATAATTTGTTCTTATATAAATATAACTCAACAAATAGCTTGTCAGTTTATATAAAAGCGTGAAATAAATGTTCTAACTTTATATAGTTAGACACTGGGCCTCTGCCTACTAAACACAGGAACCAAGATATTAACATAAAAACAGATTCTGATTGGTGAAACCTCATGAAAAACATCCCGTCGATATGGCAACAACCGTTTTAACTTCCAGGTAAAAGTTATCAGGTACTTAAATCTCCCAATAAAAATGTGATGGATAAATACATTTTATCTGGCAGATAAATGCTATCTGTCAGTCATAAAACGAACTTTTAACTTATCCACCAGATAAAAATATGCATCTGCCAGATTAATATTTATCCAGGAGTCATAAGACCGGACCTAAGTAGATTAAAATTCAAAATAAAATTATCGAAAATTAGTAATTCGGTTTCATTAGTTCTGCTTCGTGGTCTAAAATAGAAATGTAATAATTTTCAGCTTTAAAGGTCATCTAGGGGTTACTGGTTTTTTTTGGAAAGACACAAACACAAATATATTAGTAAATATTGTATATAGATAGCCCACTTGAGTGTACGAAGGGTCTCGGGAGTCCCTCTTATGATATACTGGTTTGCTGAAGACGGGGATATCCGGATTCAAATTCCAGTGAGGGTGATTTTACCTAAATGGTTCCCCACTCCCCTTCCATGAAATTAGGGTACAATACCTATGAAATCCTCACTCACTCTTAACCAAAGAGCTTAATTAATGTTTAGGTATAGCTTGAATAGGTAGAGGCGGTGGCAAAAGAAGTTGGCATAAAACAATTAATTCTATTTAAAAAATGGGTTTGTTATTACTCCTCTTGTGACGAATGCGTGTAATGTTTCGTAGAATGAGGCAATGGTAATTAAATTGAAAGATTATTATAAATTTGAAAAACTCATCCACTCAGTAAACGAGTCTTTACTCGTATTCTGTTCCTCAAGAGAAATAAACCACGTTACTAAAATACTGTAAGTGTTTGTTTTGTTGTCCTTTACACAAGGTTTATACCTAACAAGATTAAGTTTTATTTTTTAAAGATAAAAACATCCTGCCACCCTTAAGGTAGAAGAAAAACGTGTTCAGAAAATCCTTTGAGGTTATATCGTATCGTCTCAAATAATTACATTGATTACACGGAACGATCCTCAGAAGGTTTTGAAAGCAGTGAAAGGTTTCTTGAAGGGATTATAAGATTTAAGAGAGTTGATTCACGGGCCATTCCTTTTACACCCATCCTGTTAAAATAAGAGGACTGTTAACAAAATCAACATGATTAGCCACGTGTAAGAATATACTATACGCCTGCTGCCTCTACAGGTGTAGGTATACCATTTTTTACTTGTTTTCTTTTTTTACTTAAGGACATATCTAACAGCTATAAAAAGTTGAAATATGTGTATATACTTTCACTTTTCCATAAAAAGTTTATAGAAAACAGGAGCTATGTATATACGAGTATATTTTAAGCATATATTTAAATGCTTCGATATTAAAATCTTAGTTTCTAGTTATACACATCAATAATTAATCCTACCTTTAGTCATATACTTCTTACCAATAATCCCTTACCATCCTTTTGATAAAATTGTTCACATCTATTAACGACGAAACTGTAGGTCTTCTTGTTAAAATCTAATGTAAATGTTTATGCTATTTTAAAATAGATAATTATATTGGCAGCTATCACTTTTGATATATATTAACAATATCTTTTGAAATAAATTAACTATATATAAAACTTATGTTAATGTTGGCTGTAAAAAATGTGTGTTTTTAAAGCTGCTTAAATTGTAAAATTTTTATAAAGTTTATTTGTAGTAGAGATGTTCAATCTTGGATCGATATTTTCAAAAACCGATTCTTTGCCTTCGATTAATTGACTTTTTGGATCGATTCAAAGGCCTTGATCAGATTCACGTATCGATTCTTTTTCTAGCGATTTCAAAAAGATCGAATGGAAAGATTTAAAGAAATTAAAACTTCAAATCGATTAAGGGAAATTTAATTTGGTTGGCCTTAGAAAAAAAAAGTTGACTATTAGTACTAGGAAAATTTCAAAAGCAAGTCTTGCAATCTTGGGCTTCTTATTAGTTATTATTTATCTTTAGTTATTAAAGTGAAAATAATAATCCACTGATCTGCTCTTTTACGTCTAGGTTATTATGTAATATATTTATGGGGATGTGTGGGCCAACAAGACGATTGTTTGAAATCATTTCGTAAAAATCTCACTTCTCCAATGGAGTTTTAGTAGTTATAGAATACTTACATCTACAATCTACACTTCTACTAAGCTAGTGATTCCCAAGCTTTGAAACACACCCTCCCTCAAAAGGTGTGAGGTTTCCTCAAGACGGATGCCAACAAGTGTATTTAGTTTTAATACAATAACTGGATCTCTAATAATTAATTCAAACAAATAAGGTTACTGATTTCACAGCTCATATTTAAATCACTGCCCCTTGTAGTTACCAAAAAAATAATTGAATTATATTTCAGAGGCATTTAATAGGTCATACATTTTTGCGGCCTCCTCCTCCCTCTCAATACATTTTGAAGCCCCCACCCCTCCTCTCGATACACTTTGATGCCTCCCCGCACCACTCCACTCGATTCATTTTTGACGCAACCCCGACCCCTCGACACATTTTTGCTGCCTCCCCCACCTCTCCCTTTGATACATTTTTGCTGACCCCCCTCTCAACGATACATAATACACCCCTCCCCACGGTGTAAATTTTTAGGTGCGCCACTTTTAGTTAGTGTAGTCAGATAAAGCAAACTTTATTTACATGGATCTTTAGATCGATCTTTGGAAGGTCGAATCAATGCACTCGATATTTTGCTTGAATCGATCCAGAGAATCGATTCAAAGTCCATGAATCGAAAATCCCTAATTGGTAGTTTGGGATAGTAGTTGTGCGTCATACCAGGACCTATGTTTTATTATATGGAAAAGTAAGAATAAGGCAACTCTAGGGGTAAAGTAATCATCTCAGTAGATAGGAAATAGATCTGTGCTGAAACCCTCTCCTTAAGAGGAAGAAAATACAGAAAGACAGAAAGTACCCCTCATAACAATCCAATCATCCACGGAAAGCGTGAAGAGTGTTTGGGGGCATTGCCCACCCTTTTAGGGAGTTTTACTCCCCTCTTCTCCACCCTCCTACATTTCAGGATAAATGTGCCACCTTCTATGTATTGATTTCCCTTTCCATCAAAATAAATCTAAAGAACAAGAAAAGTACAAATTTTTATCAAAATATATTTATTTTAAATCTATAAAAGTTGTGACTGTGGGTGGTAGAATAATACGACCACTTAAAAATTTTAATTTAGACCAACATCAACCGTCGACGAACAGACGAACACAGGATAACCGAAAATTGTAGAAGGTTTTACGTATTTTACTTACACAGCACTTATAACTGAATTATAACGTTAAAATTCGATCACTGTATTTTGCCTTTAAAACTTTCAAGTGAGCTTTATATAAAGTGTTATTGACTTTTATCTTCAATCAAAAACATACATTTCATATTTTATTCATTGAGGTGATTTACATCCTCAACTTCATGTATCTTTGAAATAACAGAAACTGTGATTTGACTGTGCAGACAGTAAATCATTCTACAAAATGTCTAGGTTGAGCTCAGATGATAGTACCGAGTAAGAGAAGATGCTATTGCTAGCAGCTGTTTTCTAAAATGAAGAAAACTTAGGAGGTGGAGATTTGAATTGTTCAATTAACGCTTCCATTTTAAAATAGAAACCTTTATTAAATATAAAACCTAAATATAATATTACATACTGAAAACCAAACTTCAACACTTTTTTGGATATTATCGCCACAAGCAATGCGTCTGTAATAAACACGGATCCCAAGCTGCGCAACGTAAGATGGCTCAAAATGGAAGATGGAAAAAATTTCCAATCGGAAAAAACATAGTGCGACGTAGCAGACAAAGCATAGTATAGCATAGCCTAACTTAACTTTCTGTGTTGCCAACACATTTACATATATGTTTTGCTATTTTTTCAAATAGTTAGGAGATCAAATCTTAGCTTATCTTAGCGTTCTTTGTGTACACGCCTTAAGGCCTTAAGGCTAGTATACACATAACGCTAAGCTAAGCTATGGCTTAATACGCCACGTTTTTTTTCCTATTGCTAGAGTGGCGTAGCAAAGCATAGCTTAGCTTGGCTTAGCTTAGTGTGTGAACCAACACATTTAAATATATTGTTCATTATTTTTATAAACAGCTAGCAGAGAAAATCTTAGCTTAGCGTTTTATGTGTATCGGTATTAAGACTTGTAGTACGTACACCAATGAAATAAATACTTATTTAGTGTTCGATTATGTAATAATAACGCACTTAACTTCAATTACCTTTTAAATAAAAATCCAAATATATTATAGGGTTATTCAGTTCTCCAAAATATGACTTAAAAAGACCACTCCAAATATCTTCTAAAAAATCCAGTTTTAAAAAACAATCTGGGGTATAATTGCTCTATATATCTTCTGGAGACATTAAGTTCTCAAAATCTTGCCAATGGAAAAAAAAACAAATAGCATCTAGCAAATAGCAATTATTCTAAACAATCTGCTGAAATAACCATTCCAAAAATGTGTTAGGGGCTTCCAGCTTTTGAAACTCCTTTGGTCCTAAAATTATCTTTAAATGTTTTTGCTAGTGGCGTCCTTTCCCCATTAAAGAGAAAATTATGCCATCACCATATTTTTGTAGAAAAAGCTGGACCAAAAAATTACATTGAACATTACGCGTATAAGTTATAAAGAAAGGATAGACATAAAAGATAAAAAGTAAAATTAATAGAGAGAAAAAGAAAAAAGTTTAAATATATAACTATTTACTAAAACTACGTTTTCGTTGCCAGTTCAATGGAACAATGATTTACATAAAGGAGATTAATACCTTTAAAAAAAGTGTGACCGTTAATTTTAAGGAACAAATATTAATGTTAAAAAGAACTCTGCTTGTACAGAACGGTTCTGACATGATTGAACCCTATTGTTTTCAACCGTACAAGAGCTATTCTATCACATGGGGGTTAGAGTCTTAGGAGCGAGAGGGATTTGGTCTTCCTGTTGTGACGCCTGCAAGCAGTAGGTTAGGCTACCTGTGTCATAGCATTTAAATGATGTATTCGTGAGAGAAGTATATTCGAATTTGCCTGTAGAGAGAATGTAAGGGGATTGGTAGAGGATGGGATAGGTCAATCCTTCACGTAGTAGGGCTTAAGGTCAGTCAGTGTGTATATCCGTGCCGGGAATTTAATTTTAAGGGTTGAGACACTGACAACCTTGTTACTGCATGTGGGGCTTAAACGTAAAGCTGCATCAACATTCTATAGGAATCTACCGTTATGTGTTTAAGTATTTGTATGTGGGGTGTTAAAGAGGGGATAGGGGAACGAGAGGGCAGTAGATGGTGTGGGTAGGATGTTAGTGGTGCTGATGGAGGGGGTAGTTGATGTTGGGTGGGGGTTATGGACACAAATTTCTTCTAAAAAGGAATACAGACATTTTTCCCTTATCTACATAGGAGATTGGCTGCTAATCACTTCCAACTAATACTTCAGCTAAGCAGTTCTAATGATCGTAACATTATAGGCAAAACAACCCTAAGGACAAATAATAAATAACAAGAAACATATCTGAGACACGTATGTAAAATTAATATAAAACATCGTTAAGGCATATACAATGAATTTGGCACAGTACATATTGGTATTCCATTAGATAAAAAAAATCCTTTAAAACGTAATGTATACAATAAACAGTGTTTACGTTATTTCCTTTCTGTGGGAATGTTTAGAGATGACATTATTATATGAACCTAAATTTACATTGCACATGCGTCCCCAATCCACTGTAGGAAAAGTGGTTAAAGCTAACGGAAAGTTCTTTATCGCAAACATTAGCTGAAAGTGAATGATTTAAACTTATTCGAAAATAATTGTTTTCTTACTAATAATATATTATCAATAAAAGGTGTTATAAAATTATTCTAATAACATTTCCCTGGGTATTATAGTATAATTAACGTTTACCTATCTCATTAAAAGAATAAAAACTATTAATACATTTATTAGGCTTTTTGTTTGTTGTTGATGTTGTGGCAACGAGATATATAATTGTTCATAAAATAATAGATTAAAGAATATTATATTCAAACTTGTAACCTGTCACCTAAATATATAAATAAATGTGTTTTATAACTTATAGAAAAAGCCATACAAAAACTTAGTTTCAAATTAAAGCCTTTCTATTTTGTAAATAGTACTTGAACACCACTTAAAACCATGGATCGAATTCCACATTAAACTGTAGGCCCTCAATTTCATCTCACAATCACCCTATCGTTAAAGCTTAAGAAACTGCTATGTGTCTGGTAGGTAGAGCCTAAGACACTGCTTACTCTCTGGTAGGTAGAGCCTAGGACACTGCTACGTCTCTGGTAGGTAGAGCCTAAGACACTGCTATGATTCTGGTATGTAGAGCCTAAGACACTGATATGTCTCTGGTGGGTAGAACCTAAGACACTGATATGTATCTGGTGGGTAGATCCTAAGACACTAATATGTATCTGATAGGTAGATCCTAAGACACTGATATGTCTCTGGTAGGTAGATCCTAAGACACTGATATGTCTCTGGTGGGTAGATCCTAAGACACTGATATGTCTCTGGTAGGTAGAACCTAAGACACTGATATGTCTCTGGTAGGTAGAACCTAAGACACTGATATGAATCTGGTGGGTAGATCCTAAGACACTGATATGTCTCTGGTAGGTAGATCCTAAGACACTGCTATGTCTCTGGTGGGTAGAACCTAAGACACTGATATGTCTCTGGTAGGTAGATCCTAAGACACTGATATGTCTCTGGTAGGTAGATCCTAAGACACTGATATGTCTCTGGTGGGTAGAACCTAAGACACTGATATGTCTCTGGTGGGTAGAGCCTAAGACACTGATATGTCTCTGATAGGTATATCCTAAGACACTGATATGTATCTGGTAGGTAGAGCCTAAAACACTGATATGTCTCTGATAGGTATATCCTAAGACACTGATATGTCTCTGGTGGGTAGAGCTTAAGACACTGATAGGTCTCTGGTGGGTAGAGCCTAAGACACTGCTATGTCTCTGGTAGGTAGAACCTAAGACACTGATATGTCTCTGGTGGGTAGATCCTAAGACACTTATATGTCTCTGGTGGGTAGAGCCTAAGACACTGCTATGTCTCTGTTAGGTAGAGCCTAAGACACTGATATGTATCTGATAGGTATATCCTAAGACACTGATATGTCTCTGGTAGGTAGAGCCTAAGACACTGATATGTCTCTGGTGGTTATATCCTAAGACACTGCTATGTCTCTGATAGGTAGAACCTATGACACTGATATGTCTCTGGTGGGTAGAGCCTAAGACACTGATATGTCTCTGGTGGGTAGAGCCTAAGACACTGCTATGTCTCTGGTAGGTAGAGCCTAAGACACTGATATGTCTCTGGTGGGTAGAGCCTAAGACACTGATATGTCTCTGGTAGGTAGAGCCTAAGACACTGATATGTCTCTGGTGGGTAGAGCCTAAGACACTGATATGTCTCTGGTGGGTAGAGCCTAAGACACTGATATGTCTCTGGTGGGTAGAGCCTAAGACACTGATATGTCTCTGGTGGGTAGAGCCTAAGACACTGATATGTCTCTGGTGGGTAGAGCCTAAGACACTGATATGTCTCTGGTGGGTAGAGCCTAAGACACTGATATGTCTCTGGTGGGTAGAGCCTAAGACACTGATATGTCTCTGGTGGGTAGAGCCTAAGACACTGATATGTCTCTGGTGGGTAGAGCCTAAGACACTGATATGTCTCTGGTGGGTAGAGCCTAAGACACTGATATGTCTCTGGTGGGTAGAGCCTAAGACACTGATATGTCTCTGGTGGGTAGAGCCTAAGACACTGATATGTCTCTGGTGGGTAGAGCCTAAGACACTGATATGTCTCTGGTGGGTAGAGCCTAAGACACTGATATGTCTCTGGTGGGTAGAGCCTAAGACACTGATATGTCTCTGGTGGGTAGAGCCTAAGACACTGATATGTCTCTGGTGGGTAGAGCCTAAGACACTGATATGTCTCTGGTGGGTAGAGCCTAAGACACTGATATGTCTCTGGTGGGTAGAGCCTAAGACACTGATATGTCTCTGGTGGGTAGAGCCTAAGACACTGATATGTCTCTGGTGGGTAGAGCCTAAGACACTGATATGTCTCTGGTGGGTAGAGCCTAAGACACTGATATGTCTCTGGTGGGTAGAGCCTAAGACACTGATATGTCTCTGGTGGGTAGAGCCTAAGACACTGATATGTCTCTGGTGGGTAGAGCCTAAGACACTGATATGTCTCTGGTGGGTAGAGCCTAAGACACTGATATGTCTCTGGTGGGTAGAGCCTAAGACACTGATATGTCTCTGGTGGGTAGAGCCTAAGACACTGATATGTCTCTGGTGGGTAGAGCCTAAGACACTGATATGTCTCTGGTGGGTAGAGCCTAAGACACTGATATGTCTCTGGTGGGTAGAGCCTAAGACACTGATATGTCTCTGGTGGGTAGAGCCTAAGACACTGATATGTCTCTGGTGGGTAGAGCCTAAGACACTGATATGTCTCTGGTGGGTAGAGCCTAAGACACTGATATGTCTCTGGTGGGTAGAGCCTAAGACACTGATATGTCTCTGGTGGGTAGAGCCTAAGACACTGATATGTCTCTGGTGGGTAGAGCCTAAGACACTGATATGTCTCTGGTGGGTAGAGCCTAAGACACTGATATGTCTCTGGTGGGTAGAGCCTAAGACACTGATATGTCTCTGGTGGGTAGAGCCTAAGACACTGATATGTCTCTGGTGGGTAGAGCCTAAGACACTGATATGTCTCTGGTGGGTAGAGCCTAAGACACTGATATGTCTCTGGTGGGTAGAGCCTAAGACACTGATATGTCTCTGGTGGGTAGAGCCTAAGACACTGATATGTCTCTGGTGGGTAGAGCCTAAGACACTGATATGTCTCTGGTGGGTAGAGCCTAAGACACTGATATGTCTCTGGTGGGTAGAGCCTAAGACACTGATATGTCTCTGGTGGGTAGAGCCTAAGACACTGATATGTCTCTGGTGGGTAGAGCCTAAGACACTGATATGTCTCTGGTGGGTAGAGCCTAAGACACTGATATGTCTCTGGTGGGTAGAGCCTAAGACACTGATATGTCTCTGGTGGGTAGAGCCTAAGACACTGATATGTCTCTGGTGGGTAGAGCCTAAGACACTGATATGTCTCTGGTGGGTAGAGCCTAAGACACTGATATGTCTCTGGTGGGTAGAGCCTAAGACACTGATATGTCTCTGGTGGGTAGAGCCTAAGACACTGATATGTCTCTGGTGGGTAGAGCCTAAGACACTGATATGTCTCTGGTGGGTAGAGCCTAAGACACTGATATGTCTCTGGTGGGTAGATCCTAAGACACTGATATGTCTCTGGTGGGTAGAGCCTAAGACACTGCTATGTCTCTGATAGGTAGATCCTAATACACTGATATGTCTCTGGTGGGTAGAGCCTAAGACACTGATATGTCTCTGATAGGTAGAGCCTAAGACACTGCTATGTCTCTGATAGGTAGAGCCTAAGACACTGCTATGTCTCTGATGGGTAGAGTCTAAGACACTGCTAGGTCTCTGATAGGTAGAGCCTAAGACACTGATATTTATCTGGTGGATAGATCCTAAGACACTGATATGTATCTGGTGGGTACAGCCTATGACACTGATATGTCTCATATAGGTAGAGTCTAAGACACTGATATGTATCTGGTGGGTACAGCCTAAGACACTGATATGTCTCTGATAGGTAGAGTCTAAGACACTGATATTTATCTGGTGGATACAGCCTAAGACACTGATATATCTCTTATAGTTAGAGCCTAAGACACTGATATGTATCTGGTGGGTACAGCCTATGACACTGCTATGTCTCTGATAGGTAGAGTCAAAGACACTGATATGTATCTGGTGGGTACAGCCCATGACACGGATATGTCTCTGATAGGTAGAGTCTAAGACACTGATATGTATTTTTTGGGTACAGCCTAAGACACTGATATGTATCTGGTGGGTACAGCCTAAGACTCTGATATGTCTCTGATAGGTAGAGTCTAAGACACTGATTTTTATCTGGTGGATACAGCCTAAGACACTGATATGTGTCTGGTGGATAGATCCTAAGACATTGATATTTATCTGGTGGATACAGCCTAAGACACTGCTACTTGCGTGCGTATTACCCGAAAGGGTAGTAAGACGTTGTGATAATAAAAAATTATTATTTGTATCATAACAACACCATTTAAGATAGTTATTATGAAGTTGACAACCATCCTTGTTTAGGTCAGTTCGTCATGTTAATTTATTAAGAGAATGCAGAATTTTAGAATCTCTCATATAAAATGTACTTTTGGGTTATCTCCAGAGGTCACTTCCACAAAAAAGAAAACTCAATTTACTTTATAACTTCGTGATTCAATCACGAAAAAACGGTCAAAAGAGAAGTATGATTAAAAATAGATATTTTGTTGTGAAAGTTTTGATTGCCAAAAGTAACAACCTAACATTTGATCCTGCAGACCATATGGTTTGGCGAATGGATACATGGTAAAGTTGTCAAAAGAGGCTAAAGTCAAAGTATTTTAAACATTTTAAGAAAAATATAACCTGGTTCCTCTTTAAAAAAATTAACATTATTTAAAGACATCACAATATGTCTTTCGGCAATATATAAATTACATGTATCTAATAGCAACTTCTAAAATCACCAATATGTTATTTCACAATCCCTTAATTATATTTAATAAAGAATGTAGGCTCCTCGCCAGCCCGCGAGGGGCGCTGAGCCAGATTGGAAGGCCGAGCTAGAAGTGAAATAGGTTCTTGAGTTGAAAGGCAGATGGTAGCACCTGCTGCGACAAACTTATCGATTATCTACTACTGTGCAAAGTCCAAACTAGAGCATTTTTGTATTACAGTTCAATAAAGAAATCTAATAATATATCTATTAAGTACTTAAATGATCAGGGGATTGAACCCTTGTCTAGGAATGTTTTTCCAATATCATTTTAAAACATTTTTAACATGACTAATTTGTGTTAATGTTTAATACTCATTTAGGATAGGCCTACACGCAAATTTACATTAATGAAGTAGGGATGAAATAGGTAGATATTTAGTGTAAATATTTCTGTATTTGCGTGCAGGGTGAGATAGAAATAATTTAGAAAAATATATTCTCAGTTCACCACTCTGAGCCTTGAACCCCGATCCAGCCATCATCGGTAATCAAGTCTAATGAGAAGAGAGCATGACTTAGCCCAGCGGTTGGATACCTAGGGCCCGCGCGCTGGTTCCAACACAATGACTGATATCATTTGGCCCACAAAATATTTAGAAAATGAACAATAATAAGTATTCATAAGATTAATAAATATATGATAAATGTACTGTTAAAGTATTTTGATTGAAATTGTTTTTAAATTGGCCCACACATTTCTTTAACCCATTCAGCTCATGTTAAAAAGAGGGATACCGACACCTTCCTTAGAATTTGCGACCACTGAAAAGAGCTAGAAATAAAGGTATCTATTTTTATTTCTTATATTTCCAATCAAGGCTTATCTAAGGCAATAGTCAACACATTAATTATTTATTAATTTAGTTCCATTATGCTGGGGAATTGATAGACTGGCAAGCTAAGAACTTCATTTGTATACTTATTATTGCATACATATTTGTGGACAATAGTTAAGGAAAAAATTAAGCAATGGAAGAATATGGTTTGTTTCTGGAGCATTAATTTTATAAGCTAATTACTTATCACTATCACCATGAAAGGCCATGCTTTCTGAAGGAGAATATGTATATGCCTGATATGATAGTTATATTTTGATGATAAATAGTTATATTTGTGTTTCACATTGAGTATTAATAACTTTGCCCTTTATTACTCTAATGTTTTATATATTTATTTGAACTTGAAATGAAAGTCTTAGCTCGTATATATACATATATATGTATATAATTTTTTTATTTATACATATATATATTTATATACATTTGTGTGTATATGTATATATTTTAATGTAGGTATATATTTATTTATCCATGTATACATAATTTGTTGATAACCCCATTTTCAGTAAAATAAATTAAGAGAAATCAGTTGAACCGATTTCGACAAACAATCACTCATTTTAGGGCCAATATATTAGCTTCCAGAGAAAATACAAATTTCCTTTTTTTCTGTGTGTGAATGGGAACATCAATACAAACATTATTTGCTTACATCATTATGGTAATCTTGATTTGTGTTTTCTCTACTTCGGCTAAAATTAATAACTCAATTCTAACTTAAAGGGAATGGTGCAGCAAATATAAAATATATGATAAATATTGTATATTGATATTTGTTAAATATATATATATATACATATATATTGTATAATTGTATGATATTAGGATGAAAATATGTACAGCTATAAGGCTTCTATAATTGCTTTGTCTTCTTTTTCCTTATCTTTAAATAATGATTTGCCTCTGGTCCCAAAATGGCATTCATAATAGTCTCTCTAAAAACATATTTAACCAATATTCCCTTATTGAGGGAATTCATCTCCTAGACTAGCTAAACTTTTTTTTAATTCACATTTTAAAATATTTTAGTTGTTAATTTCGCGATAAGATGTTATTTCCTATTAAATATCTACTTGATTTCATTTGTACAGTCTGTACAGTTTATTTAAGTGACCTAGGAAAAATATGCTAGAAGATCTTCAACATAAAACTTAGTGTCCTCTCCACATCCCTCTAGCTATATTTAATCCCATACACAATAGTTTTATGTTCCTAATCATTAGCGATATTCTCTAGCTAAATATTTCCTTAATTTATAGAAATTTTTGGACAGGTGCTCTTCCCTTTAATTTCTAAACTTTTTCTATGCTTTCTCCTCCTCCTCCTATATGAAGGGTGAAATGACGTAATCATGTATCGGAAATGTTAGTTCATTGGTTTCTCGTGAGATGCCACTGAATGTCATTACAGGAGTCGAGGTGACAGATGCCGATCAAATACGGGCTGACATTTACATCATTTTTATGTCATACGCTTTCAGAACTCTACACTAACTTTTACAAGCTGAGAATACGCCTAGCAACTTTCATTACTCATATTATCAGATTTACATACTTGATTGATTTATTAAAATGTGTTTTAATAAAATTAAATTTTTGTATCTTACAGCTTCCAAAATGCTGTTTATATTAAGATATTAGTGACTATTTTGACTCACAATTTATTATATCCAAGTTATAGATTTTCAATATTTTACCCAAAAAATGTAAATACCAATAACTGTAAAAGCTAGAAGCTTATAAGCAAATATTTAATTGAAAATTAAATTGAATCTTTAATTATTGCACAATTAATTATAATACTTAGTATGGTAACATAAAAAGATTTTTTTAATAAAATAACACATGTTACGAAATTTTTTGTCAAAATATGTATTTAATAGTATGGAAAAGTAGACTCTCAAATAGACTCACTATTTTCAGACCAGTTTAAAGTATATACTTGTTGGTGACCTCAACGCGTATGAATTAAAATAGCCCTGTGAGTATTAACAGGAGTTTAAATGAAGATTAGAAACGTGCCAAAATGGTATAGTCTTTATTAAATGCTAATTTGGAAAACTATAATTGTATCTTTTAACCTTATTTATGAAAAATGTGTATTTAAATATGCCTTAGATAAGCTCTTAATAATATTTATTTTTTAAACCACTACAAGAAGCCTAGCCATTAAATATAAAATTGAGTACACTTCAAGTTCGGATCTCTTCTAATTACAAGAGGACACCTACCTAGATTATAAATGAAAGGGTAACCAACCTCACGGTGTAATTTTCAGTGCATCTGGTGACGAGTCTAAGGAACCAGGGTTTGGTACATTAGGAATATTTACATTAAGTGGAATGACCCCAACGGTCACAAGAGTTTGGTTAACTAGGCTTAGGTTAGGTTAACACTCACACCGGCTCTACAACTCTATAATAACCATCATCACATAATCCCATTACGGGAACTACGTGTAAATGCCACCCATAGATGCAACCTGGGAAAAGTTCTGTACCACCAGAGTGAATAATATTATACATACATGTGGTTTTCATGTCCCTCACGGTCATATACGCCTTACGATAGTTTCTTATGCGAAACTAGCCCATTTTATTCGAATTCGGGGAGGTTTCATCTTGTATTTGGTTTAGCATCGCACTTGAGGTGCACTCCATCTGAATATGAAACTGGCCCATAAATATCCTAATTCCAGACATCGATCAAACTATGAGATTAAAAAAATTAAATTGAAATACCGCTACACTCCTAACAAGCGTTACATACGCATAAATAGATAAATAGAAGTTAATTTTTATTCTTATCGAGTTATACCTACTAATTATATGCGATCGTATCCACCCCGATGTCTTTGTTTCGAATCCCGTCCTCGTTAGTATACGGCCTTGTCATCTTGGATTCACGTGTCAGTTATTGTATCAGTGCTAGATTTAAATATTTAGATACATTGTGTTCGAGAACCAGGTAGTTTCATGTTCCCTACCAACGATTAGACTGGATTTGATTTCAAATTGAGATAACTTGAACTATAGATAACAACAAATCATAATAGGATTCATTTAGTCCACACTTTGGGTCTGATCATCTAAATGATTAATATAAATAAAATAAGTTAAGTTGGAATATAAAATATATTGCGTTAGTGTGTAAGATACGCTCGATATGTATTATATTATGACCGTGAGTGTTTAAGACACGTAATATCTGTTTGAAGGTATGATCGTGAGTATTTAAGACACGTCCGATCGGTTTGAAAGTATGATCACAGATGTTTCTGGCCCTCGTGATTGCTTCTTACAACTTCACCTCAAACCAAGGAAGCCTCCACCCCCTTTGCGCGATTTATCTTGTTAGAAGGAAATCATCCAAGGTAACTATCACTGTCACTTAAAAAACTGCAACCCGGATCAGAGAGATCTTCTACCATTTTTCCTGGGCTTTACTACTGTTTTTTTTAAATATAACAAATACAATATATGTGTATCCATATTTAATAAAGAGAGCTCAAGGGACGCTGATAGTACTTACTTCACTGTAACTCATAAATCCGGCAGGATTTAGCATAAAATATATGTTATGCTTCAGTGTGTGGTCGGCCCCCAACCACTGAGCCACGGGTAAGAGAGAGAAGCAATGATAGTGTTGACTAGCAGCCCCTCACATTTAGGAGGTTGTACCCGTCGTCATGTGCACATGTTCCCCGTATATCAACGCTAGATGGTGTGTGTACAGGCGTCACACATCAACTTGGAACGGCTCCCGGGAGAGTTATAAAACTCTAGTGGAGGAAAACTTGTGTTCTCGCCTTGCAATCATTCCTGATACCTCGCCTTGTTCTAACATTGACTTTGAGCAGGGATGTACTACTCGGGGCAAGGACCAATACCTCACCTTGTTCTAACATTGAATTAGAGCAGTAATATACAACTCGGGGCAAGGTTCAATACCTCGTATTGTTATAACATTGAATTAGAGCAGGGATGTACAACTCGGGGCAAGGACCAATACCGAACCTTGTTCTAACATTGAATTAGAGCAGAAATATATAACTCGGGGCAAGGACTAATACCTCACCTTGTTCTAATATTGACTTAGAGCAGGAATATACAACTCGGGGCAAGGACTAATACCTCGCCTTGTTCTAATATTGAATTAGAGCAGGAATATACAACTCGGAGCAGTGACCAATACCGCACATTGTTCTAACATTGACTTTGAGCAGGGATGTACTGCTCGGGGCAAGGACCAATACCTCACCTTGTTCTAACATTGAATTAGAGCAGGAATATACAACTCGGGGCAAGGACTAATACCTCACCTTGTTCTAATATTGACTTAGAGCAGGAATATACAACTCGGGGCAAGGACTAATACCTCGCCTTGTTCTAATATTGAATTAGAGCAGGAATATACAACTCGGGGCAGTGACCAATACCGCACCTTGTTCTAACATTGACTCTGAGCAGGGATGTACAACTCGGGGCAAGGACCAATTCCTCACATTGTTCTAATATTGACTTAGAGCAGGGATGTACAGCTTGGGGCAAGGACCAATACCTCACATTGTTCTAATATTGACTTAGAGCAGGGATGTACAGCTTGGGGCAAGGACCAATACCTCGCATTGTTCTAATATTGACTCTGAGCAGGGATGTACAACTCGGGGCAAGGGCCAATACCTCGCCTTGTTCTAACATTGACTTTGAGCAGGGATGTACAACTCGGGGCAAGGACTAATACCTCGCCTTGTTCTAACATTAAATTAGAGCAGGGATGTACAACTAGGGGCAAGGACCAATACCTCGCCTTGTTCTAACATTGAATTAGAGCAGGGATGTACAACTAGGGGCAAGGACGAATACCTCACCTTGTTCTAACATTGAATTAGAGCAGGAATATACAACTCGGGGCAAGGTTCAATACCTCGTATTGTTATAACATTGAATTAGAGCAGGGATGTACAACTTGGGGCAAGGACCAATACCTCACATTGTTCTAATATTGACTTTGAGCAGGGATGTACAACTCGGGGCAGTGACCAATACCGCACCTTGTTCTAACATTGAATTAGAGCAGGAATATACAACTCGGGGCAAGGTTTAATACCTCGTATTGTTATAACATTGAACTATAGCAGGAATATACAACTTGGGGCAAGGATGAATACCTCGCCTTGTTCTAATATTGACTTAGAGCAGGGATGTACAGCTTGGGGCAAGGACCAATACCTCGCCTTGTTCTAATATTGACTTAGAGCATGGATGTACAGCTTGGGGCAAGGACCAATACCTCGCCTTGTTCTAACATTGACTCTGAGCAGGTATGTACAACTCAGGGCAAGGACCAATAACTCACCTTGTTCTAACATTGAATTAGAGCAGGAATATACAACTCGGGGCAAATGGTATACTATTTTTGCAAAATGGCTGATAGTGTACACAATATGATGCAATTAATATTCTGCTCGGATTACGTGCCATCGTTAACAACCTTATTGAAATTATACTTTGAAACATGAAATGCTAATATTGAGATAGCGCCCAGGACATTTAAGTGATCACTTTTGATAAATAGTCTCAATACCTATATATATATTTGATTTGAGGAATTTAACGTGCACTTTCTGAACCAATGGATTATATACACCACTTATAATCCATCTTAAATCTAGAACAGACAAAACATCTGGCCCCGACCGTTAATTATATACTGAGAAAGATGAAACCTACATTCCACCGATGATAAAAAAAATTTGCCGTGCCAGGAATCGAAACCATTACCCATAAATCAGCAGACAGGCATGCTACCAACTGAGCTAAAGTGTCGGACTTAAATAGGTGTAAAATAATACATTAGAATCTTATTAATTTTGATAGTAAAACAGCTAGTCTTTTCTTGATTTTTCGACGAATGTGTGAAAAAGAGACCCATTAAGATTTTTCAGAACAAAAGAACATGTATGACTTGGTGTGTGAATATTGTTGAAGCAAAGAGAGAGAATTTCAGAGAGAGAGTCTGTGAGGATGGATTAATTACGAAGTTGTTTTTTCAACTACATGCACAGCTTCTTGCCTACCCCGTAAGTGAACGGCGTGCTAATTTTCGAATGTTCTAAATGGTGCTCCAAATAAACGTCAATTTAATGAATCAAATAGCCGAAGCTATCATTTATGCATTCTAGTGAGGATAACACCATTTAGATACTATATTTTGATAATTGAAAAATGACACCTGGACATGGGAATCGAACCCGGGACCTTCGGCTTAGTACACCAATGCCCTTACCACTGAGCTATCCAGGATTCGTCCCGTGTTCATGGTAATTCTTCACTCTTCACTCATAGTTTAAGGCAGAGTCTATGATGGACGTGCGGAAGTCATCCGCTTATAAATACGTGATTATATAAGATCACAGCTATCAGACAACGCAGCCACCCACGAGTCGGTGATTGGCATATATTATTAATATTAATTTAAAGAATATTATATTTAGATACGGCTATGACCGTATTATCAAATATCATAGCTTTGCTATTTAATCAATCTCGGGTAAGTTTCACCATTTCTTTTGGGATTTAAACTCACATACTCATTGGTAGAATCAGAAAACACTATTAGGTAAGTTCCATTAATAATAACTACGTTGACTATCAATGCAGGAGGAAGGGTTTGATATTTACAATTCCAAAGTCATTTTTCAATAAAAAAATACCTAATTAATTTTAATACAGTCTGAAAATTTACCTCAGAATTTATATCATCTGTCTACTTAGATAGGTGTAACGATTTCAATTTTTAACCCGGTCAAAAAAGTATTATTGGTGGAAGTGATGTTTCCCTTTTTCGGTGATGAATAACCATCTAAGGACTTGTGTGTTGTGTTTGTTTTTGATTTAAGTTAGTTTGTGAATCGTGTGTTGATTTAATCAGTCATTTCAGAAAGTGTAAATTAACATATTAAAATAATAATTGTAACCTATAAATAAATGGAAAGGCACAGAATTAACTAAGATATCTATGGAGTTAGAGTCACAATTAACTGGTTGATCATTGAGGAGAAAGTTGGGGCTCTAATCCCAGCCAGGTACACTGGCTATAGTTTTATGTTTGTTGTTCTCACCGTTGATTTATAATTTTTCCTACACGCAAATATTGGTATATCTACTATAGAATAATATTCTTACTGTCTATCAACTAACGTTGGTGAAAACCCACTTCGGTGGCTGCATTGTTTAAGGCAACATTCTCTCAATAAACTAAAATGCCGATGATGGGGAGATCAGGGTTCAATTTTGGCCGAGTGTACTAAGAAGCTTCTTTTTCCTAAATGGTTATCCATTTTACCTTCACGAAAATGTGGGGATACGTCCTCTAAATTCAATCTTTTTCCCTCCTAACAAATTAGAGTAATTAGTACAAATGCTTATAACGCCAACGGGTAGTGAGGCAGTTTGAAAAATGCTTTTGTAAAAGCAGAATTAGACTAAAAATTGATTTTATGTGCCTATGAGTAGCTTTAAAATATAATATAATATAATATTATCAATCAATGTGAAGGACTTTGATTCCTGGTTTGGAAGTTCGAGTTCTGAACTAATTTTTTCATAAACGGTTTCCATCAATTCGTTCACAAAAATTCATGATCATTTCCTTTCGAGACTCGACTTCATTAAGTAACCTCTGACCTCCTATCCTCCAGCATTATTGCAAAATAACATTCCATTGTCTTTTACCCCTCATTGTATTGTATAATCCACAATCGCTATGAGCAAAGGTACTTCAGGAAATAAAGCGGTAAAACCACACATATCCATCATTTTGCTTAACACGATCATATTTTGTTCTAAGCGCTACATTTTATGATTTTTTTTTACTTCCAAACAAGAAAAACTAAATTTATGATTGAAAATTTGTTAATTTTTAAAATGTTATCTAGATTAATAAAAAACTTCCAAAACATATTATTTAGTTATTTCAAACATCAACTATTAATGAAAATATGAAAATGTAATGAATTATTCAAAGTAGTCTAATTTATACTGTAGAAAAATAAATATATTTATATTAATATAAACTATATATATATATATATAAATAGTCTTAAATATATGTAATATGAAAATAATTCACTTAACACAAAATTTTACTATCTCGATTAACAATATAATTATTATTAATACATAATATACATTTTTAATTTTTATATTAAATACATATCACATAAAGCTCCATTTCATAAGTTTCAAAAATTAAATTGTGGTTCATGTATTATTAGACTATATACTGTTCCACATACAGCTATAAAAGTTACTAGATCTACTTTCACATATTCATACTTCAAGTCATCTGATCTGTAGCTGTCACTTTCGATATAGGTATAAAACAATTACCTCTAAAATAAAATTAAAATAATAATAATTATATGATAAAATTTTATGAATTTATATCACAAAAAAATGTTAATATTATTTAAATGGTTAATCCTGAGAAAACTGGACTGTAGTTTTATTATTCAGTGTATTTAATTTAAAATAAATAAATTATTATTCTCGGCTGGGTAGTAAGACCCAGTGGAAGGTATTGATTCCTCCTGGGCGCTACTAACCACACATCGCACTTGGCAGCTTCTGACTTGGAAGTCGAGCGTCGAATCCTAGGTGGGCGTACTAAGGAGGTAAGGTTCCGAGAAGTATTTTTAAATGTAGTTTTCACATTCTCTTTCCACTCTTATTTCTGTCTGTTTCTCCCGAAAAACCCTACTAATCCCTTGCACTTAGAGTAAATACTACAATCTAAATTACATTTTTCAAAGGCAGGGCCGTTCAGTAAATACAAACATAATTTTGCGGCCTAAGTTAATAACATTTGACTATTTTACCAAAGTAATTGAATAGGTATTGATAATATATCACTATTTCTGTATGATCTAAGCCCTAAGGCATCACTCTCGCAAAATACCAAACATTTGATGACGGTGAGAGCGGGGTTTAAATCCCGGTTGAGAGTGTTAAAGGTGTTTTTACATAAATGGATTGTAACTCTCACCTCCACCCAAGTGGTTACACTACCTTTAAATTCATCCTTACTCATCTATAATAAATTAGCTTAGTAAGTACGTAGGAGTATAGCCCGAATGAGTTTTTAGGAAAAAGATAGTATCTATAAAGAGTCACCAATATATCTCACATAACTTGACATATTAATACATGAAAGTAGATCTAGTAACCTTTCTATTAGTCAAATAAAACCCTATTTTTCTCTACACAGCGTCTTTCTACCCGTTAGGGTTATACGCTTATGTACCAATTACGTTAATGGTTGAAGGTATTAGGAAGGCTGTATTTAGAGGCAGTGTACTCGCATTTGTGTGAGGCGAGAGTGGAAAACTATTTTGAAAAACCACACAACAGGGATTCGAACCTTGATCTTCATGTCATCGGCAGTCTAGTTAGTACACTGCGAGAGTAGCGCGTTAGACCACGTGGCCACCGAGGTGGGTCAAAAGGCCCTTTCTTTGTAAATTGAACTGTATTAAAATAAAACAACCTCACCAGGGAGTCAAACCAAGGTCACAAGTGCCAAGTATTTGACCTCTCTGCCACTGAGCCACGAGGGCGGGTCTGTTCCTCACAAGGTAAATCTTATTCTGACATGCCTATGAAGGAAAGGGGGAGGGGGGAAGTAGGTCATATGAGGTTCTCTGAAGGTCAAGTGTGGGTCATAATCAGTAGTACTGAGAAGAGGTAACAGGGGCGTGTGGGAGGTGTAGTGACAACATCTAGAACTTATACCAGGTGAAAGAGAGACCTTGCATCGAAACCCAAGGAGTTCATATCTATAGTTATTATTATTATTATTATGGCAATTTAGCGACCACTTTCTAAACCAACTGACTGATAGCATGTCGGAAAAATATAAATCAGCATCCTTCTAATGTCTGATTATCACAAGGAGTAATGGGATTGGAACAAGATAATACTTGGATTTCATACATAATCTTAAAATTAAAATTATTATATTCTTCAAATCGTTGTTACAAGAACATTTCATTACTTTATAAAACTTTATGGGGATGCTATCCTGGTAATTCAATTTTATACCCTAATTTAAAACCCTGTTGATCTTTAAACTTTGTTTTTGTCTTTAATTTATTGTATTTAAGTTTTGTAACTAAATTTTAATATATTATGTGTGTATTTTAGACTTGTCATCAAACTATGTTTTAATTAAGTTTATGATGTTATATCAATTTATTGAAATTTTTTATAAATGATATATTGTTGCTCATTAAAGCAAAATTAATCAATCTTTTGAATATTAAAGTCACTTAATTCATCTATCAATTTTAAAACTATCTAATTCATTAAATTGAAAATCTATATAGTTTATTTTAGCTAATCCTGAGTTTTATATCCAAGTCTTAACTTGAGTATTATTACCACTCCTTACTTCAAACTACTTTACAATGTTTTCTAAAATGTTGACTGATAAGAAATTAACATGAAATACCAACCATGCTGAATAACTTCTGTGATGGAACTGCATGGTTATTATTTGAATTTCCCAACTATTGGGAAACAGCGCCGTCATTTCTTTGTTTTAGTGTGGTCGATATTTTCTAAGCTAAGTCCGAGACCTTAGCTCAGTCGATAGCACGTCTGCCTACTTAGCTATGGGTCCCGAACTCGATTCTCAGCATAGCCGAACATTTATCTTTAAAGAAAATATGGGTTTACCCTTTCACCTTGATAAATTGACGGACGGGGACTGTATGTTGTGCCTGCCCTAATCTTAAGATAGACTCAAAGGCATATAATAATATGAAGTTACAATAGGCCTAGCAAGCTGGTAGGGAAAAATATATGGCTTGAATAAAAAATTGACTCAGGCCACAGGCTCTTTTCTATGTTATGAGACAAGTTTGGCAACGCTAATTTGTCTACGTTGCCAGTAGCTCCTTCTTACCCCAGCACACAACCTTCCGACATAACTGAGAGCGAGAATATTTGGCAACAATTGACCCAGAGAGAGTTAAGATATATAATTTCTACATATGACCTGATGTTCCCTCTGTGTTGATAATAGGTGCTACCCAAATCTAGAACAGACAGAGCACACACAGTCTTCCAACCAACAGCTCATCACCGTGAGAGTAACCCCAATATCTTTGATTGCATTTTTCTTACATAACTAAAACTAGACCCGGAACTTTGTAACATATTAGGAAGACGTGCTATTGGTTAAGAGGCCGGTCAACACTTGTTTACATGGTAAAACTAAATAAAAGATTGTGACAAAACTGTTCTATGGATTTAAAATCGGCTTTCACCAATGAAAAGGTATTTATATTATCTAGAAAGACGACTCTGTTAAACATTTACTAATCA
>CABFVX010006997.1:0-13072 GCA_902151425.1 Timema shepardi
AGCTAGCTCGCGTCAACGAGCTGGTTTGACCCATCACTAGTGCTAGCTCCGCAGATTCAAATATAGAAACTATGGCACCTTAAACTAGCGTTCTATAGGTATGAACGGTTTTTTAAACTAATATTTTACTCTATTGCTATCTATGCTATTTTTTTAAACTAATTATCTACCCTATTGCCATCTATTAGAAATATTAGAACAACATTTTGGCTTGGTTCTATTTATTTTTCTAATGTTGGTTGAAAACGGTTAGTTTATTGTGGATGTGGCGGACTTCTGGGAGATTACGTCTGCCTGTTTGCTTGACATACATAAAGTTTAGCCAACATATTAAAAATAAGTTTTCTTTTTTGATTCAAGATTATTATTCCCAATTGAAAATATAATTTTGTTAACAAAACAGTTAGTTTGAAAAATGTTAAGGAGTTCGGAAACTGTAAGAATATACTAATGTAGTTATAAAATATATTAAAAATTATTCAAATAAATGTTGAAATATCAAACATAAATGGCCCCATACATGATCATGCATGCATAGCTGTCATCGTGAGTGTCATGCAAAACTCATCGTTTATGGCTATGCATGAAGGTGATTGACACGCCAGGTTCGTGCATGAAGGATTTCAAACATGTTTGATTTTTAATTTTTTGGCCCACGTTTGACATGCTAGCTGGTGATTGGAATGCAAGCATGAACATGAATGAGGCTTACTGACAGCACATCTTCATTCAAGGGCTATTTCTCACATTGTGAAAATGGGAGATACAGAGTTTTTACGTGATTTCGTCAGTGTTTATCGTGATCTGCCGACTCTATGAAAGGTAAAAAGTGAATGCTATGAAAACAAGCAATTAAAACAGGACTCTTACAGGAAGGTAACAGAAAAATTGCAAGAAAAAGAACTTAATGGCGTCACCAACACCCCGAAAAGAGAAATAAACACACTATCGGCGAGAATTAAAAAAAGTATAAAATAACAAAAAATCTGGGGCTGGATTAAACGATATATAATATCTACCCACACTGTGGTATTTCAAAAATCTGGAGTTCCTACGGAATCAAGAAACTCTGGTCAATGGAACATCAACAATGGAGGAAGTAGAAGGTGACGATGAAGGTGAAGGAGGTGAAGAAAACTCGGCTAAAACATCAGTACCGTAAGTACCTACTAATGAACACAAATAATCCGTCAGACACGTATATAAGATCTATATTCAGGAGTCTGGACGGGACAGGCGTAAAATAGGCATATTTTACAGAAGGGGAATATTAATATGAATATAGTATATTTATTTATATTAATTTAATATGCTAGTGTATTTATATAGTGTTATTTATGATGTAAGACACTCTCCAGATATTCATTTGAAGAACTTCTTTTGAGCTATTTTTGAAATATTTTGAAATTTTAAATAACTAGTTATTAGTAGGCCTAAAACACCCAAAATCAAATTGTCACCTGCAAAACAACTATACCGTCTTAATAATGATCTAAACCACTCACCAGATATAAATTTTAATCGTAATTGCAAGCCATTTATACATATTTAAAATTTACCATTAATCAATTACCCTTAAACTATAAAATTTTACAAAATGTAGTAAATGGTGGTATTTTACATGACCTTAAATATAGCCTTGCAGATAATACAATGGGTATTACTCTACAGAGTTCTGATCAACAAACAGACCTACCTTGCCAATCAATTGATCCAACACTGTTGAAATATTCACAATATTTATTCCTTACTTCTTTGATTGTGGTTGTAGCGTTTCGTGATTTACTATTTTGTAGAGGGAGCCGGCATTCTGGATAAGCTCACCAACTACCAGTCCAGTGTTAGTGGTAAGAAAGAAAACTGAAGAAAATAGACTTGTCGTTGATTACCAACGTCTAAACCAAACCAACATACCATAAGGGATAGATATCCATTACCCCGCAATGATTACCAATTTTAACAACTCTTTGGTAGCAAGGTGTTCACGGTACTTGAGTTAGCCCACGGATATTTACAAATTTCTTCGACTGATTAGTTGAAGGAGAAGACTGAATTTGTGACATCAGAGGAAACAGGTCAATTTGAAAGAATGGTATTTGGTTTGACCAATGGACCAGCTGAGTTGCAGTGCGTAATGAACTGTGCATTAGGTGGACCACGAAATTCAATAGCGATGTGGAACTTGAATGACATCCTAATTCCAGCCAAACATTGGCTGGAAATGCTAAACAAATCAAGGCTGGCCTTCGAAGCCTTGAGACAGGTTCACCTCACATGCAAGCTAAGTAAATGCGAATTTGGGAAGAAAATCATTGAGTACTCGGGGGTTTGTGATGAGCGAAGGGACCATACAACCCGGGCAACGTATATTATCGGAAATCAGCGAGTTTCCTAAGCCCAATTCTGTTCACGAAGTAAGAAGGTTCATATGGCTCACCGGATTATTCAAATGGTTCACTCCTCGCTATACTGAAAGAGCTGAACCACTCAGTCGTGTAACAAGAACAAGGAAAGACTGTCATAATATGGGGGAAGAAGATAAGAAGAAGGCATGTGAATACCACAGGACTACCCTCATCCGGGAGCCTGTGCTTTAGCTATATGATACTAATGCAGTCACTCTACTACACACGAATACAAGTGCTCAGGGGTTGGCTAGAATGCTCCTACAAGAAGGTTTAAATGATCGTATGCACTTGGAAGCTAATTACCACTCAAACAAGCTCAAATTAATGGCAATAGTATGGTTCGTGAGCCGTTTGATACAATTCTTACTAGGCATTAAGTTTACAGTGGTGACTGATTGTCAAGCATTAGTTCATATGAATGGAAAGCGAACGACCAATCCACAGATTGCTAGGTGGTACCATTTTATACAGGAATATTACTTTGAGGTAAAACATAGACAAGCTGAGAAGATTACCAACATGGATGCCATAAGTCGTGCATCAGTGAGTTGTGAAAAAAGACACTACTGATATGTCAGAAGTGATTAGTGAAAGGTGGGAGGTGTTTTTAACCTTATCTGTTGAGGATCAAGTACTAACAATGCAACATAGTGGTTCATAGTTGGAGATATTATGCGCATACTCAAATTACCCCAACCACACAGAACTAAAGATGAACAAAACCAGGTAGTTGATTTGAAAATTGTATATTGGAAGGTGTGTGAGATTGAGAAACATAATCATCAGACATTTAAACTTTTTGTTATTACTAAAGTGATAAGAAAAAGTCTTACCGTCAAATTTCATGGCTTGTCTGAATACCTTACAGTCGACCGTATTGTTGCTAAGATTAAAGAAAACTATTGGTTTCCTGGCATGAAACGATATGTTAAGCATCATATATCTCACTGCTTTGAATGCTTCCTGAGTAAGGTCCCAGGGGGGCGAAAATCTGGGCTACTCAGCCAAATACCTCCAGGTACTTGTCCTTTTCAAGTTGTGCATATCGATCCAGGGCCATTTTAAGACCTTCGTGGGCCCTAGGCACTTTTATTTATAGGGGCCAGTATATACGATACTCACAATATAGACTATAAAATTCGTAAACTGATACTGAAATATATTTATTACTTTACCATGGCATTTTTTAAAATACGACGGAGACAATGTTTTTGGAACTGAATTATACGATGTGAGAACCATGCAACCAACAGACTCACAAGAACCCTCTCCCCTTTGCGGACATTTCTGGACTTTCTAGCGCTTTGGCACATGCGTACTTATCTACTTTACCAGTCGGCAGTCATGAGTCACTGCACAGAAGAAGCTAGTTTTATGCTGTCTTACTTCACCGACAGTACGCTATATGTGTATAGATTATACAGAAAATTTGTTATGGAGTTTTTTTTAACAATAATAATTGTGTACTTGAAAATATATTTTTGTTTCCAGCACCAGAAGTACGTTTTGTGTGTAAGTATCGCATGTTGTTTGTATGTTATAAAATGTTAACATGTGTGAAGAGTATACTCGTAAGTACATTTCTGTGTATTCTCTAATTTTCACCACATAAAATCAAATAATAATGAAGGACTCCATTTAAAAGTGTTCCACCTGACGAAACACCATTCAGTTATGTTTCAGTGTAAATAAAAACTTATGACCTGGTAATTCATGTCTTCATTTCTTGGATAATTTCTAACCTATTAAGGTGCACTGTATTAATGTTGTGAAAAATTATATATTTTTTGTATAAAAGTCATTATTAGATCTTTTTGCCACGTTCATGACTCATTTGTCAAATGTCACTTTTAACCTTTTTTAGAGGGTCTGCTCACTCTACACTGTTATATTATTAATTTTAATTTATAAATATCTTTAATGTTTAGCTGAAAATAATCGGACGGATATAAGAGAAAACACGAGTCTGGGTCCGAGAAACGGAAGAAAACAGAAGCAGAAGAAGAAGTGATAAAGAATATGACGAGAACAATTTTAAAATTTGTAGTACCAGCAACAAGAAAAGGTAATAATAGTATCACCATACTGTCCAAGAATTCAGAATCAGTAGATAACAGGGACTGTAACTATGAATTTACCACAGCCGACGCCATTAATGCTAAACGAGATTCAAATAAAAAAACTGGCGTGTGTATGTCAGCCTCCTACAGAAGTTGCAAGCATCAAGGCATCTGATGAAACATTAAAAATTGTTGTATCTCAGCCACCTACAGAAGACACAAGCATCGAGACACCTAATGGAACTTCAGGAGAAGTGTATCTAACAACAAGCGATCAAGCAAAAGGGTATATTACTCCAGATCTGGTACACCACTTTGCAAAACATATCCTAAAACAAAATAATAAACAAAACAATATATAATATAATTTATTTGTAAAGGGAAGAAGCTATTTAGACAAGGTAAGATGCGCGCTGAAAGAATATTTTATCAGAAGATTAACAAACGGGGAAATAGTTCAGAGAGACTGGTTAATATATCCTCCGTCAACTGGCAAGACCTATTGTTATGTATGCAAACTTTTCAGTGACAATGTACTGTTTAGTAAATTTCAAACGGGGTTTGATGCCTGGAAAAGTGCAACCACAAGGATAAATACCCATGAACGACCAAAAGATCATCTAAACGATCTCTCATCTATGTTACAATACCAAAAAGCCAGTATAATTGATGCAGAATTGCAAAAGGAGAAGGAAAAATTATGTATATACTGGATTGAGGTACTAAAAAGAATTGTAGCTGTAATAAAATTTATTGCTGAACGAGGTTAGATTTTCGTGGGGACACTCAATTACATAACTGCCCAACAATGGAAATTATTTTGGTTGCATAGATCTTCCGGCTGAATTTGGTCTATTTCTAAAGAGCATATTCGAAGATATGGGAATCCGGAAAAAGGTAATGTTTCTTACTTTTCTGCTGGTATATGTGAGGAATTCATTGACATGTTGGGCTCTCAAGCTATAAGCCAAATAATATCTGAAATCAAAGATGCTACATATTATGGACTCAGTATTGACTCAACTCCTGATATAGCTCATGTTAATCAGTTGGCATTTATAATTCTCTATGTACACAAAGATGGAAATGTTGTTGAGAGATTTATTAAATTTATTCCAATTGAACAGCATGATGGAAAGTACTTATTTGGTATTGTACAACATTTTCTTAAACTTCATGGAATTGATATTGCCAACTGCAGGTCACAGTCTTACGACAATGCTAGCAATATTGTAGCATTCAGCGACATGAGTGTATAAGTAAAAGAAATTAAACTTACCCCATCATACTGCAGCTGATGTCAACAAGGAACACTAACGCGAGTTACTATCAAAACACACATACTCAGCCGCGCGTTGGATGTAATACTGAACCCCGATTGTGTATTAGATTTGTGCCAAAGATCTTAGTGACAAATATATTTTGTTGTGAAAATGTTCTACTCATCTCTAGTTTAGGAGGAGCTTTGGAATGAAAAGAACATTATCGATGTATATTCTCATGCGCGTGTGTGGTCCACGAATGTTCCATGTGTGCCGCCACCCCTTTTTCCCGTCGTTCTTTTTTTCTGGGTTGCGTTGAATATATAGTGGCGCCTGAGCGTTCAGACGTCACTCTTGGGCGTGATCGGATTGGGAGTAGGAGAAGCTCTAGCTTCGAGTAATTTTAAATGCAAGATCAAAATTTCCTTTCAGCTTCATTAATATTTCTTATTTATATCATGTAAATTTATTATTCAAAATTCTTTTTCGGTAATTTAATCTTAAAATTATAATAGCTGAAAATACGCTCGACTTCACTTCTAAGTCGATTAGTTGCACGATGGAGACATTTGTATCAATGATCGATCCTTTTGGTTCTTCGATAATAAAAAAAACTATCGAATATAAACTTTATGATGTTTACGATATGTTACCATTCACAAAGAGTCGAATTTGAATCTCATGAATATTGTATTATTCAGTCTCTTGATAATAAATTTAAATAAGTTTATGAGTTCAGTAAAGCTTCTAAAATTAAATGATAGTTCTTTTTTCCATGACGTCTCAATGTTAACTTTTTGCAATTTATTTTTGTTATGACAAAATTGTATAATTGTTATTAAATAAAAGAGAGATGGAAAGTAAATATTTGGGTAGAATTCAAAGTTAATATTATGTGGCTAGTTAATTTGTTGTATAGGCCTATGTTCTAAATGTTTGGGAGACATATTTTGTATAATTATCCAACTAAGGATAACCTTTTGGTGATCTATTTTCGTGTAACGCATGAACTCGTAACTAATTTTCTAGATATTGTTTTTTTAAGTGATCAATGCCATTTTACAGTATTGGGTTAATTTATGATAATGGCGATTTGTCTAAGATATTAAAATTTGTTTAATAATATAAACCATGCTGGTTTTCCCTAAATATATATATATATATATATATATATATATCGCTTGCATACGCTAATGATGTCTCGAATATTTCGTAAATGTCAATTTTGTCATATTATATTAAATATATATATTTCTCAAAGGATTGATTGCCTGTTAAATAAATACCAACTTGAAAACATTTCCTATTCTTAGTAATAGCTTTAATCCACCATATCCTAGGTATTTTATTTTATGTTGTGTTATTGATTGAGTCCTTATTTTGGTGTACTTTTTTAGAGATTAATTCTTCATTCTTTTAACTATCTCTGGAGATAGACCGTTCTCTTATTAAACTCCACAACGGGTGGGAGTTGCGGGGTCTGAGTCTTGAATGTTTGTCCACAGACAATCAAAGCAAAGAACTCCAAGCACTCATTCCTATTGCCATTTTTGCCCCGTTATATTTTTGTTATATTTGGACCTCCTGTATTCCCCTTAATCTTGTTAAGGATGGTTCAATATGAGTGGCATATATTCTGGTGTCCAAAGTAGATTTAAAGAAATAAACAGTCTTGCCGAGTGGGTTCCGTGTGCAGCCCACAGTCTTAACGTGCTTGAATCAACAGTAGTGGAATGTTGTTTAGCAGCAGTGAATTTTTTGGAATTTTGCAGGCAATCTATGTATTTTTTTCCACGTCACCATGGAGATGGTCTAAAGTCTAAACTGTTACAAAGCATGAAAAAAAATACCGGTGATGTAAAAACCTTATCAGGTACTATATGGTCTGCACGAAATGATGCTACTAACGCTGTGTTTGTCAACTACTCTGAAATTCGTCAAGTATTGTCTGATATAGCTGAAAGTGAATGCCAACCACCATCAGCTGTTCATGAAGGGAGATACCTAATGAAAAAGGTTGATTATTTTGAGACAGCATTGATGTGTGTAATTTGGAAAGATTTGCTGCAAAATATTGACATTGTCAACAAAGCTCTACAGGAAGCTGACATTGAATGCCATTGTAAAATTATATGATAGTCTGTTAGCACACTTTCAAATAATTCGAAATAAATTTGATGTATTTGAGAACATGGTAAGAAAACTTACATCATCTAACTACAAGGAATGTGCTCAACGTAAACGATCAAGATTCAGCTTTGCAGACGAAGTTTTGAATAATACTGATTCAAGTCTGAGTGCCAGTGACAAATTCCGTGTCCAATCATTTTATCCTATAATTGACAAACTTATAGCTGAGATGACAAAAAGACGCGAAGCTTATACAATTCTATGCGAAAGGTTTAGTTTCATACTGGATAGATCAATGACTAGAGATGAAGTAATTCATAAAGCAAAGGAACTAGTGAATACGTACCCATCAAATTTCGAAGAAGGATTTATTGAAGAGTTCTTACTATTTTCAAGAATTTATGAAGACAAAAAATATGTAGTCGATATGATTCGTGCACAAATCGATCATAAGCTCATAACAAATTTCTCGAATGTAAACACAGCATTCAGAATTTATCTTTCCATTTTCGGAACAAGTGTGGAAAGAGAAAGAAGCTTCTCAAAAATGAAATTGATCAAACATTATCTCCGATCAACAATGGGGCAACAATGATTGTCATCAATTTCAATACTTTCAATTGAAAATGATGTTATGTGACAATTTAAATTGAAATTCAACGATATCATTTCTAAATTTGCACATACAAAATGTCGCAAAGTGAACATTTAAACAAATTAGACCTTCACAACTGTGATTGTTATCAGTGAGATAGTTGAGAAACGTGACGATTTAAATTGTTGTTTTTGCCATTCAAATATCTAAATAAATATTTTAAATTAAAATTTGCTTTTTTTTCTTGTTTTTGTTTTGTGGTTTTTTCAAGTGAAATATTGTAGGCCTAAAAAAAATGTGTAGGCCCTAGGAACTGTGCGTAGTTGGCCTTACGGCCCTGCATCGATCATTTAAGACCTTCTCCTCGAAGCTCAAAGGGTAATTGTGAACTTCTTGTAATCGTTGATAAGCAAACAAAATCTGTGCATCTCTATGCAGTGCGTGATATGTTTACTAAAAGTGTGTTGAAGTGCTTTGGCCTTTTTTTGATGAACGTGGTCTACCGGGGGAAAAAAATCAAAGACTCAGGAATGTGTTTCACTTCACATGTAATTGAAGAAAACCCCAAGCCAATGGCCAGGTAGAACGAGTGAACAGAGCTATGACACCGATTAAATCCGTTTCATATTAGCGGGAAGACGTAAAGGACTGGGACAAATATCTGAAGAACATTCAACGTTACCTCATCACTTATGTCAACAAGACGACTGGGATATCAGCCTTTGTGGCACTTCACGGGTATCGACTTCGGCACCACGATAGGGCACTTAGGAGTCTCACCGACGTATCTGGGAACTGCATGTAAAGTCTGTTCACGGTAAGAATTGTTTTCTGAATGGCCTTTTACCCTACCAGAAATCTATTATATATTAGGATATTGGTAGGAAAAAGGACCTTTCAGAGAGTAATTCCTACCATGAATGGAGTATACCAAACAACCACAGGAATACAGGAAACAGTACGCAACAAAATCATAGCAGAACAGCTCCACCAGAAGGCTTATTTTGATAAGCGGTGATATACTCACCCAAGTTTTGACATTGAAGAAGTGGTGATGATGCGACACACACCCGTTTATACTGATAGACCATAAAAAGGGGCAGTAGAAGTACAGAGGTCCTCTTGTGGTTTTGAAAATTTTCCCAGACGGCAACACTTATCTAGTTAGTCAATTGACAGGAGATGTTAAACTGAAACACTATGCCACCACTGCGCACGTTTCACAACTAACGTCATGGGGTAGTAAATACAAGATTGGCGATGGTGAGTCTGTGAGTGAAAAGTCAAGCGAAGATAGGTCAAATAGATCTGAGCTGAAGACAACCAATCCTGATAGCAGTCTTGTAACATTTTCATGATGGTGAAACTGGAGGGGGCCAAGACAACCCTAGGACTCAGCCTGCTCGAGAACGGCGTCGGCCCAAATGCCTAGAGGGTTTTGTCACAGAAGTGATGTGGTTAGTATAGAAGTGTGTACCATTGTCTGTATATTGTGTATATTATCAACTAGCCATAATATTGATTATATGAAACTGTATTGGTGACTCAGAAACCTGTGTGGCTCATTTATTGTGATAGCTTATACTTTTAAAAAGCTTAAAACACAATTTTGAAAATAGCACAACGTGATCTACAGGAATATGTCATAAGAAATAGGTAGTATCATTTAAAAAAATCAGCGTGACCTTAACGTCACCTTAGCAACGCCATCCAAGGTCATACCAGCCCTGCAACCTTACTTCCCCCTCAGAGCCAAACAACTTTTGTTTTGTTTAAAACATTTTTTTTTTCTGAAATGCGTTGTTTTCTAGATATTTTGGTGAAAAGTTTTCCAATGAACACCTGGTAAAAACTTTTATGGCACAGTCCAAGAGAATAAAAGTATAAATTGTTTCTTTTAGCATGGATAAAGAATATTAATTTGCCATTTAATATATTTTTAATGTTTTGTGGTGCATACACATTTAAAATATATTTATCAATTAACTATATATGGGTTTTAGTTTTAAATTTTTTATGTTTTCGTTAGAAATGGTACCCCTTCCCAAACCCCTTCCAAAAGCTTTTCCTGGATACGTGCCTTTAAGTAAACAACGCCGTTAACCCTAAATATAATAGTGATTTTGTTCTTAAATTTATGTGTTTATCACTTTTCTTCACTTGGTAAATTTTTTCATATGAAACGGGAAAACCATTATATTATAACTTGTGTCTATGTCAAACGCGCCACGACCGGAGTGTTGACATTTTCAACGCGCTACGATTAGAGTAGATTACTCTAATCGTAGCGGCTGAAAATTTTGAATAGGAAAATTTTCTGCAGTGGTGGCTTCCGTTGGAGGAGTTAAATTATAGAGGGTAAAGAGACGAGTGGGTTATAAGAAAGGGGGAGGGGGACCTGGGTGGGCGAAGGTTAGATTGGAAGCATGGGAGAGAGGGGGTGAAAACAAATATCGGGCCAACCTTAAGATTATTTTAGTTAAATTAATGAAGATAAAAAATTGAAGTATGGTTTATGAACATAACGGGTCTACAAAGGCTTCCATTCATATGTTTCTTAATTAATTTTAATCACCACGTCTTACTAACCGGTCGGGTTTATACGCCTATGTACCAATTACGCTAATGTGCTAGGGATGTGGAAGGTTAAATTTAGAGGACTTGCACCTACAATTGCGTGAAGTGTAGGGGGAAAACCGTTTAGGAAAAACCACCCTCAGTGCATCCGACTGGGATCAAACCCAATCTCCCTGTAATCAGCAGCCTGGTATATTGCAAAAGTAGCTCATTGAACCGAGCGGCCACCGAAGCAGGTGTTTCTTTACTACTACTACTACTACTACTACTACTACTACTACTACTACTACTACTACTACTGCTATCATTACCAATAGTTATTACTTTTATTAGCTTAGTATTATCCATTTAATCAGTTGAAATTAGTTTACAGCAATCATGATTGTGAATTTTCCGTTTTGGATTTTTTTTTTCTGTTTCACATCTCTAGCTACGAGCCACTACAATCCTACATGAAAGAACACACTTTTTTGTATTTTGACGTGGGTTAATATTTTTCAAATCTTTGCTGACTGATCACATGCGGCATCTTTTAAAAGCTTTTGTCTGAGTATTCTTTCAATTTTAGTTTCCATATATATATATATATATATATATGTGTGTGTGTGTGTGTGTGTGCTTTGCATGCCTCTATAAATTCCGTTACGAACTCCTCCTCCCATTATTTGGCAGCCGATATCACACTAGGATGATTTAAAGTTAACACGAATTGAGACTTGGTTGAAGTGTGCGACTGGCTTGTACGAACACTGTACCAATCCACGTGCCGGGAACAAGAGATTTAACTGAAGGAAAGAGAAAAGTGCGCCCGCCAATCCTTTCTTACTTAGTCTCATTTACACGTACAGCCTTCACACGCGCCTGACTCGTCCCGTTTCATACCTGGGGGAAAGCGTGTATGTGTTAAGCCTTCTAGTGTTGGCGACATTGGCTTTAAGATAATCTGATATACTCTTGAAAAAAGGTTCAAGGTGCAGACGAGGCCAAAACATTCGCAATAAAAAGGAGCGAATTCTTTCAATTGGTTGAATTACGATAGGGGAAATATGAGGAGAATTTGAGGGGGGAAGTGCACGAATACAACTTCGCATTGGGTCCAAGATTATCAATCGACCTCCCAGACTGTTTTCATACATTCTGTTTGGTCATAGATCTTTTCATCTTACGCAACAGCACCTTCACATCGGGTAAATGCGTTTTGGACATTTCTAGTGACCTTCGCATCGTTTCTATCACGCACCAAACTGTACATCTCAAGAGGCGCTAATTAGATTCGCACGAAGATAGAAGAGAACACCAGGGTCGGTCCACACCGTCAAGTTGATTGTATTAGTAAGTGGAATATATATTTATATTAAAAAAAAATAGCCATCAGCTATAACCAGGAACACAATCAATTTTAGTGTCAGTGATGTGCCCATGAAAAGGAAAATGGTGTAGTTGCCCTTTCCCCTACTTCTCTCAAGACAGCAAATAGTATTAATAAAGGGCTAAAACATATTAGGTTAATTATAATATAGTGTGAAAGGGAGGAAACGTGTTCTAAGTTCCGTATTTTTGCAGATTTTTATAACAAAAAACAATTATTGGATCTAAATAAATAAATTATCGCGTCAGTAGATACATTGATACTTATTGTAATATTGACCGTTCTTGAATATTTATCAGGAGAATCCGGAATTTGACCAGAGCTTTATTTAAATGAAAAAAAAAAGTCCCGGTCAAGTCACGTAATAACAGTTGAACTTGTCGGCTCAGGGTCATTTTGAAGGAGAGCTGGGAGCGAGAGAGGACTTAGGAGCCCTGACCTAGGGCTTCATTTTAAAGGGGCCTTCTTAGTAGAGAAAAAATTTAACAGAAATTATAAATTGAGAAAAATTTAATTTTTCTAGGGCATTGGGGGGAGGGTCCGATATAAAATTTTGCTCTAGTCACTATTAGCTAATAAAAATACTTTCTATACGTATATAAGCACCCCTTAGGGGTGTCCATGAAATTTTAGGGGGATTTGGATACCCAGAAACCCCCCCCCCCCCACGT
>CABFVX010006997.1:13128-34859 GCA_902151425.1 Timema shepardi
CCCCCCCCCCCACGTTCCACACCCTTGCCAACTGTGGAGAATGGAGAGCTTAAATGTTTAACAACTCAGCCGATAAAGTAGCTGATAGAATTTTCGAGCATAAATAAATTATTCTCGAAGAACATTTTAAGAAAAAAAATATTAATTTTCTCTCCCAAGATAGGCATACAGTTTTATTTGTCGTGTCAAATACACAAAATTGTTAAGGCCATTTTCGGAAAATCTCAAATTTTTCAAAAATAGTAATCAATAAACAACCCTTATTTCAAGGGCTGGAATTCTTATTTTAACACCGGCTGAAGGCAATTCCAAATAATGACTAAATATCAAGTTTGAACAAAATCCATCAAACTATTTCAGCTGTTGCACCAGGTACAGACAGACCAATGGACAAACAAAATTTCCAGATCCACTTTTTTAGGCTCGGAGGCAATTAAATGTCGATATTCATCATAGCATCGAAGTCGCATTTTTTCACGATTACAATAGTTTCTTTTTATATGAGAAAGTAAGAATGGATACGTTCGAAAAGAATAATAATTTTCTAAAAACAATTATTATATTATGATAATATTGATATCTTAAAACTTAAACATAAGGGGATATATTGTTGTTAATATTAGCAGGATTGGCATTATTACTACCCGTACCAGTGATCACGTGGTCAAGTTCATTAAGTCTGGTTTGCTGGCTATGGGGACGTCGTGGTTTGGATATCGGCTGAGTGTACTGAGGGTAGTTTTTCCTAAAAGTTTTACCATTATACCCCCACACAAATATGGATACATTTCCTTTACATACTACCTTTATCATTCTTACAACAATAACGTCATTAGTAACCTACTTATACTTACAGTGAAATAAATAGTTCTTGGTTCTTTTACTCAACCAGGTGTCAAGCGTATACCTAAATTTATAAAGATTTGGCATTTATTTATGTAACTAGCTGTAATATTATATTAGCAACAAACGGGCCCACCAGGTGCTCAAACCAGGCCCAGTACCAAGGGAATAGCGTGGGAGCTTCTCTTTATGTAATATCCGACTTCAATGGCGGAGAAACCGAAACCTTATTCGCCTAAAGGACATTAGCAAAAAAGAAGAATTTTTGAGGGGCCTGGGAATTTTACCCCATCAAATGTCTAGAAAATATTTACAATGACCTTCACCTGCATTTTTTTTAAAGTTAGGCTAATCTATTTAAGCTATTTTAAGTGGTCCTTCTCCAGAAACACTTTGAAATTTGAATGCATATAGAAGATTTTTATTGTGGTTTTTGCCTCGAATTAGATACCTAGTATATAAGCTATTTGAAGTGTTTTTCTCCCGGTACATTTTCAAGAAATGGGTAACCTTAGAAGCTAATTAGAGTGGGCTTGTTCCAACAAATTAAAAAAATTAATTTGATGCTCTCAGAAGCTATTTTAAATAATTATACTCTGACAATTTTGATTATTGGATGCCTCTAGAATTTATTTATTTAGAGTTGTCTTTCAACCGCCTCTGTGGTATAGTAGTCAAGAGTTCCTGGCTTTAGAGGTCCCGGTACTTTTAAAAGTTTATCTGTGGAGCAATGGGTCTGGAATGGGGCCAAACTCAGCCTCGTGAGGACAAATGGGGAGATACTTGAATAAAGAAGTAGCAGCTCCAGTTTATAAAAAACTGATATTAATGGCTGGAGGGTTATTTGTGCTGACCACATTTACACCCTATATATGCAAATGTTGGCACAATCATCGCGCGGTGGTTAGACTATAAAAGTGAAAGAGTGAAGGGCCAGAATGCTCAGTAGGTCGTGAGGGGAATACCCAAAAACTATCAATGTTTGCGGAATAGAATGCCAGCATTCATCGGCGCATGAAGAAAGAAAGGCCACCATCATGGCGACGCCAAGCTGCCAGTGTTCACCGACTACAGAAAGGTCTACTACCAAATCTAACTCTTCTCCAGAAATGCCATCAGCATCAACGTCAAGAACGTCAAGAAAGCTTGTGTTTGGTGAAGACGCCATGACACCGAGCTCACTTAATCGGAAAGTTACTTAAACCCAAAAAGTTTACAACTTTGCACACATGAATCTTTCTACCTGTATTTGAGACATCGGACAGTTCTTCAAAGACCAAATCAGTATCGTTTCTGGATCTTTGTTTTACAGAGATGCCACATACACGTAACGTCCCGGAAGCTTATAGTGCCCAAGACAAAGAAAGACCCGGCCCTTAGATTGTATAACATCGTAGCCATGTTAGATTAACTCCGCGGCTCACTCTAGGCAACTAATCAATGCATGGAAAATATAGAACGAAGAGCCCTTGCGGCCCCAGACCAGGCACCCCACGTGGCTTTGGGTCCTGCTGCCCAATAGTTGGGGCTGCCTCTCCAAGTTACAGCAGGCCACGGCTTAGTGCCCCCATAACATGCACAAGTACCAATAGGTCCAGGCCCCAGTATGGTCTCCATGCCAGAGGCTTGGGCATCATTGACGACCCAACCTGTCCAGATATTAGAGGCAAACAAAGGAGCTGCTGCACCGATAGTCTGCCTGGCTTTGAAGGCCAAAGTCACAGACTCGACACATGGAAGAGATCGTCATCCTTCAGCAATCTACAACACTTTTAAACATGAGAGCATACTACCCAGCCTTGTTCATTTAAGTTCGTTAACTGCTACTTCATAGGATCAACATTATATACATTACCTAGACACGAGGGTGGCTTGTAGCCATCGAAGCAACCAACAATATCAACGGATATTATGCCATCTACAAACCAGGCTTCATACCATCATCTAGAGCTCCACAACCCGCTGCTGGCCCCTTGGGGAAGGAGTTCAAGCAGAGGTCGTAAAGGGGCATCATAGATAAACACGAAGACACCTGAGAAGAAGATGTCCATATTTTTTTAGATAATATATTATGTATACTTTGTACTAGAATTGTAATGGTGTTGCAATAAAGGCTAGGAACTGGTTTTCCTCCACACCACTGGCTCTCTTCCCGGACCTTTCTTGCTTAGCTTCCGTTCAAGTAGCGAGACTACCAGGGAGCTTATTTGGTTGCTAGGGGGAGACCCAACAAGAACTATTAAAGTACAACATATCGAGAATAAAGAAAACACCTTCATCAGAAAAAGCGTTAAGGATAATGTACGCCGTGTTCGCTCATATTTGGTTCGCATTAGCTGATGATCCCTCTGTTGTCAGTCTTTGAGCGAATCATAAAACGAAATTCGTGCTCTCCCCTTTCGTTGCTCGTTCTGTTGTAAACGGTCTAGCCATTCAGGCGTTGCCCGCGTACAGTTCTGCATCTTTTATTTTTGTGTATCTACATTTTAAGCTCTAGGCTCTAGTGTTCATACTTGTTTATTACTCATCATTTAGTAGTGACTGTCGTGTTCTGCTGTAGTTGTGTATAATGAAGTGGTCTGAGGAAAGAAGACGAGTTTAAATTTAGGGATACTGTGCACAAAAGTGTTTATGGGACCTAACATACCCTAAATTTTAACTTTTAACGAAAAAAACATGATTCTTGGAAGGACATGGAAGACATAGCCGAGGCTGGACCATCAGAAGCTAAGAAAAAATTGAAATCCTTACTATCCATATCTAGACGGGGAAGGTATAAGGAGGGGAGAATACCACAGGAAAGGGCGGCTATGAAGTTTACCATACCAAATGGCTTGCATTCAAGCTTATTTCATTCCTCTTGGATAAGTCCAACGCAAGGATAAGCTTGTGCCAAAAAATAATTTTATTCCATATCATTAAATAGTGTATAACAGAAAATATTTATTTGCAGCATAGATAAATGCAACACTAAATAGTTTTTTACAATTTTTTTAAAATTTTGGTTCTTTGCCCTTTTATTATTTCAACACTATATATATTTTTAATTGGTATACTAAACGAATACACAACATTCCCGGGGTACCTGCGAATGGGTGCGAAGGGGTGGATCTTTCGCGAACATGGCTGCTAACAACGATTCTTTAGTTGTTCTCCGCGGTCTACAGGTTCAAACAGGTCCAAACCGCTTCGAATAGAGCAGGAGGGACTTTCAACGAATGTTTTCCGTATGCTCGTTCGCTCTGGTGTAAATGTGCCTTAACATCCGAGACTATCACTAAGAATCAGTAGTAGTTCCTCCGATCAAGCTGATCAACTTACAAGGAACACGCATCTTTTAGTCTTTACGGAACGGATTTTGAGAAACAAACAGTTTTTTACCAACTTTGACTAATTATTTTGCTAGACAGTTTCACACTAGCATAACTGATTAATTAATTAATGGATTATTAATGGATCAATTAATATATTATTAGTTAATATATTAATTAATTTACGATTGATTATGTCATTGCACCCCCCCCCCCATTATCTGTATACAAATCTGTCAGGATAGCATATCAAAAGGGGGTAGCTGTTGGGTGGGAGCGTTTAAAATAGTCAAACTCGATGTGTTGATGGATTTTACTATGGACTAAAGTACATAATGTGAGCTAGATAGTTAGTTGGTAAAATACTACGAAATGTATAGCTCAAGCTAGTCAGTCTAACAAACAATCTTTGGATACGTCTATATTAGTGAACTACACCACCTCTTCCTGGACAAAAACTACATACTATAAGTCCTACCTCGATGGTCCTTGCCATCAACAATCAAAAACTTCTTAACACTCCAAAGACTCTCTGAAAAACAAGAAGCCCCTTGTCCTAGTTTCGCACCTACTTATACAGTAGATTTAAAAATGTGTCATGGTTACTGATGTTTTGATAAATACAATGTACTGGTATGTTACTATACCCAAGCAAAGCTGACTTTCAAAACCTATGTGTAAACTTATTGTGGACTGTTCTGAATAGCTTGACTGACTCAGGCTTTCGTAATTACGAGGGAACTGTGTCTAATGTGTAACATACCTACGCTCAATGTAACTAGACAATGACAATTAATTAATAATTAATCAAGATTTAATGAATTATTAATGGCTTAGTTAATGATTATTAATTGATTGGTTAGCGATTAATCTATTAGTATTGACATTAATTAATTATTAGGTAATAATAATTATTAATAATATTAAGGATAATGTAACCATTTTTAAACTTTACCATCTCTGCTAAAATGCTGCTGCAAAAGAAATATAAGCTCTTCAAAAGACAAACACCTAAAAAATTGAGAGCCCTTGGTCTCCGAATTTCATAAAACGGTGTTTTTGAGACACTAAAATAGTCAAGCATAAATTCATAAACACCAGAAACCAAGTGGGCTTAAAACGTTCCTCGGTGGAGCTGTCCGTCGGTAGAAGAACAAACAGAAGAGGAGGAAAATACAAATGCCAATTCAATTTGTGTTGTGACACCACTATTAAATACATCATTCGAATCACAAATATCCATTTCATGCTGCTTAGCCAGTAACTTTTAGTTTACCGGGCATTTCGATTTTAATGATCAATCAAAATATGTGTTAAACGTATAACCCGAACAGCTAGCAAAAGCTGTGCTTACAACAAAAAAATTTAAAAACTTTTCAGAGTGTAAAACTTATCACCGCACTTTGTGCCCACAAGCTATTGTTAGCACTGCACTTTGTGCCCACAAGCTATTGTTATCACCGCACTTTGTACCCACAAGCTATTGTTAGCACTGCACTTTGTGCCCACAAGCTATTGTTATCACCGCACTTTGTGCCCACAAGCTATTGTTAGCACTGCACTTTGTGCCTACAAGTTATTGTTATCACCGCACTTTGTGCCCACAAGCTAGTGTTAGCACCGCACTTTGTGCCCACAAGCTATTGTTAGCACCACACTTTGTACCCACAAGCTATTGTTAGTACCGCACTTTGTGCCCACAAGCTATTGTTAGTACCGCATTTTGTGCCCACAAGCTATTGTTAGCACCGCACTTTGTGCCCACAAGCTATTGTTAGCACTGCACTTTGTGCCCACAAGCTATTGTTAGCACCGCACTTTGTGCCCACAAGCTATTGTTAGCACTGCACTTTGTGCATATTGTGCTCATAATGTATTCAAAGAATCACAGTTGTTGTAGCTTAACTTAATGTCTGACGTTTCTCGTGCTATGAAAGGGAGATAATGCGGCGTTGACAGATAGTGGTTTATTCCATGTTACATATTTTCATACTATTACATATTTTACTACATAGTTTAAATGATTTTGATACATATTAATGTACACCTTTTGTTGAATAATACTAGATAAAAAATATGGGCTCTAGTTATCACTACCCGCCTCGGTGGCGTAGTTGGCTAACGCGCTAGTCGTGTTGACCTCGACTGCTGAGGACGGGGAAATCAAGGGTCGAATCTCGGTCGGGTGAACTGGGGGTGGTTTTTCCTAAATGGTTTTCCACTCTCCCTCCACGCAAATGCGGGTTCACTCCTTCTAATTCAACCTTCCCAATTCCTAATCCATTAGAGTAATTAGTACTTAAGCTTATAACCCGAATGAATAATAATAATAATAATAATAAATAGTTTATCACTGTTTTTTGTGCCCACCAGCTACTATGTGGTACATGCATGTGCGTATGGGCGGCTCCCTGGTGCTGGTAGCCGGACTGGGTCTTCTGGTCTGGTGGGAAAGTAGGAGGAGGAATAGGAGACGACTCCAGGTGCCCACACAGTGGCGTCAAGTGGGGAAGTTGGCCTCTTTAACCGTGTTCCCGCTCAAGTCGGGTCGCGGGATCCCCCTAAAGGAGGGCGAATGCACGGAGATAGGACTCAAGACCTTGGGACAAGGTGCCGCGCACCTAAGGGACAGGTGAGATGTAGTGGTCTTGTTTGGTTCACTTTGCTTTGATTTAAATCACTTCTTACAGATTTAAGTTATTTCATACATACTTGAATCTCTTCAAGCTTACTCGGACCACTTTGTACCAAATTAAACAACTTCAAAACTATTTAAATCCCTTAGTAACAATTTAAATAACCTGTAACCAACTTGAATCACTTTATATGGACTTGAATCTTTTTTTTAGCAACTTCAATCCCTTCGAAACAATTTAATTATTTTTGTACAAGATTGCATCACTTAAAACCGACTCGACTAACTTCGTATTAGTTTAATTGCTTCGAAGCAACAGATAGGAATCACTTTTTCAGACTTTAATTAATTTAACTATTAATAAATCATCTCAGTCATACTTGATTACAATTTTATTCATACTTGAATCATTTTAGCCTTAATAGGATCGATCACTTCATTTCGATTAAATTGACAAATTCTAGCTACCGTCAATTAATCCTAATAATTGATTACAGTATTTACCCATTATTGCTTGAATAAAAACATAATTTTCACTAAGGCAGCTGAATGCTGAGTTTGGACATTTGTATTACAATAGTTTCGTCTTTAATAGGACGATTTAAAATTAGAGAGTAGCCTAATATATTGCAATGGCGAAAGAAAGTAGGTGTGATTAAAACTTTACTTTAGTTTTGATGATGTACATAAGTATACAAGCTACATGACTTCTTTGGTGCTGACTGACAGCTCACAGCTGACTTCTGACAGTCAACATTTAGGTATATACCTAAATTTTGACCGTCATAAGTGACAGCTGCTAAACACATGTTTTTACAGATCATTTGGCCCGGCGTAGGTATACATAATTTGGTCTGGTAACGTTTCAAAGCTGTCAGTCAGCACCAAAGAAGCCATGGGGCTACTGTATGTGAGGTTACATTGTTAAATAGTCAAATTAGTGTTTAAACATATTGAATGTAAGTTTTGTTTAACTGTTATTTCATTACTAATTAAAGAAATTAAAACTTCTCACTATACAATAATAATTAGTTTCGATTTAACACCACATACTTGGGTGTGTTGTATATTCAAGTTTAAAAATAAGTGTTTAACAATGTAGTACATCCAGGAGTACGGAAAGGATTTATGGGGGATGCACCATTCGGTCTTATAGTCAATCTTTTCTATAATAGTAAGCCTGAAAAAACAAATTAATGCAGAGGTTAACGTGATATCATAGATTTTTATAAGTATTTTTTAAAACTACCAAGGATTGTTTAGCTTATTTTATCTTTATTATTAAAATTTGTAATTATTACCACTGATACTTTATTTTACTTTCTTTCGACCCCTTCAGAGAAAGAAGTTTTGTGATTGTAAAAAAAAAAAAAAATCAAGATTTTGATAAATGTCAACGTTTCCCGACCCCTGCAACAGAAAAAGTGGTTTTCGCAATGCCGTCTGTGTGTCTTTATATTGGCCTAGAGACTAAACTCATTTTACTGATCAGCATGCAACTTGATATATAGGGTTTTCATAAGTTTCCCCTGATGGATATTTGGAATTAGATATCTAACCCTAAATCTAGGAGTATTTTAGTGAGGGAAAAAAGAGACAAAATAGATTTTTTTTAAATCCGCTCAAACGACTTTGATTAAATTTTATATCCAGGTATTGTTTGACATTACACATAAAATGGAAGGTTTCAATTTTCCATGAAAATGACTTCTAGGGTATTTTACATGAGAATAAATTTCCAATTTTGATCATGTCTCGCAACTATTTGAGATACGAAATAACTTATCATTGTAAAGTTGTAGTACTATTCAAAATTAAATCTTTTATTTAGAATGTATTTTATAAAACTAATAGTTTCTGATCAATAGGCAAATATATTTTTTGGGAGATTTTTACAGTTAAATAATTGATTGTTGTACTCTTTGGTTTACAGATATGTTCCTCTTTTCCCAATTTTGTAAAAGTGTATATTATTTCATTTATGCTCTTTGTTGGAATGTTTCTTCAACAATGTATATGATTTAGTTTCACAAATCTTATAAGCTTTTAATAATTGATAATTAATAATTAATAAAAGAGAAAGTTTGTGCGGTGCAATGTCCCATTTTATTTTATGAAGTGTTGGAAAGAATACGCTGATCAGCAGGGCTATTGTGAGCGTATATCAGCTTAGTGTTGGTACAGTAGCCGCCCCATAGCTTCTTTGGTGCTGACTGACAGCTCACAGCTGACTTTTGAAATTCAACATTTAGGTGTATACCTAACTTTTGACCGTTGGAAGTGACAGCTGCTAAACACATGTTTTTGCAGATCATATGGTTCAGCGTAGGGATACATAATTTGGTCAGGTAACTTTTAAGAAGCTTTTAGCTGTCAGCTGTGAGCTGTCAGTCAGCACCAAAGAAGTCGTGGGGCTAATGTATACACACTGTATCTAGGTATTGGCATGATATCGATACCGACGTCTTTACAATGGTAACTAGTTATTTACAAAGTCATTTCACTATCTACTAAAGTTGGCAACATACATACCACAGAGTTCATAGCGACTTGTTTACTTTTTGTCAATGTTGTTATTTTGAAGAAGGCAAACGATTTAATTGTTTTGTCAATTCATGATTCTATTTTTTAAATACTATCCAACATACTATTCAAAACCCTAATATATATCAACCATTGTTTAGTTGACAGTTTGATTTATTTTAAAGTTATTATTAAAATGTTATTTACTTGACATTTTAGTATTTGATTGTTGATTTTTAAATGTTACAATTTATCGGTAAGTGTACATTATACCAACGTTAAAGCTGCTGCGCGCTAACAATAACCCTGCAGGCCAACCCCAAAAGAGTTACGTGACATTTGGAAAACACTATCTATATGATTAAATATAAACAAAGTATTTTAACAATTAAAAAATAAAACTAATAGGGCCTATGGTATGTTAAAGATATAAGGAACGATACACTATATAATTTTTCAAAGTTGTACATAAAAACCTTGTCATTGACTAAATGCGTAACTGCGTCATTTTTATTATCGACCCATACCAATACTTTTACTGATTCTACGATTATACAACATAATCCCGACTACTGCGAACATACTCGAAGCTGTACGATTGTGTGATCTTACCCACCGCCGTCCTTGACAGACGTGGGGCCCTGGATAAACTTTGTCTTGGGGCCCCCAGTTATCTGCTTCACCCCTCGCCCCTCCATCTTCCAAATGTTCTAGTGGGATTACGGTATTTGGCACCTGTATACTGATTTTCATCTGTTTAAGGTATCAGGAAATTCCCTCAAAGCTAATTAATTTCGTGTATAGTTAATACTATAAATTATGTTTTTATACATGTAAGGGTGATTTCTCCCCAACCCTTATTTCTATTTTCTTCCCTAACGAGCATGAACTGTATAAAGGTACAAAGAGCAACTGTTCAAGTTTGAATTAAATCAGTTAATGCGTTAAAATGTTACAGTGAAACATAACCACCACAGACAGACAAATTAAAACCGGGGAAGTTAAAACGTTGAACCTGTTTCACTCGTTCAACAAACCAAACCCCATGCTGATGTTTTTTTACACCATGGAAATATTTGCTAGATCTCTTATAGAGGGAATCTACCTCTCAAACGCGCAAGCACCCAACTTGGGTCTTAACCCCCCCCCCTTCCCCCCCGGCCAATTGTCACTTAAGCAAGCACGGGGCCCTGNCCCCCCGGCCAATTGTCACTTAAGCAAGCACGGGGCCCTGTGAGGCCGCACTGTTTGCATACCCCTAAGGGCTACCCTAATCTTACCAAGCATCCTTTCACTATGTTTGTAACAAAAACACAATTTGGGCAGATTAAGTTAAAATGTATGAACGTTACTATGAACTAGGAGTGCGCGAAAGTGTAAATGCGAAGCGAATCTTGAAACATGCGAAGCCATGCCGAAGACAAGTTTTATGTTGTTGTCATATAGCATTACTTTTAATTTTAAAATTATCCATTGAATCAGAATCTAGCTATATAAAAAATAAATGATGTTGAATTACATACCCTCTAACCATAACCATACATTGTTAGGATAATCAAGTATTGTAGATCACAGATGGCAAGAGATGCAGCGTGTTTTGGAGAACCTAAAACCGTGTTCATTGAATCGACTAGTAAACCCAATGGGAAGACCTGGACATAGATGGTAGGATAGCATTAGAATTGACCTTAAATAGATAGGGTGTAATGAGGTGGACTGGATAGAATTAGTTAAAGATATGGATAAGTGTCGTACTTTGCTAGATGCGGAAATGAACTTTCGAGTTCCTAATGCCATAGATTAAGTAAGTAAGGCACGTAAAAAAGGATTATAGATAAAATAAAGCACAATATATTATTTTATGCTGACATCATAGATGTAGTCTAATCACTAGTCTGTGTTAAAATACTGTTTCGTAGCCACTCTATGTTACAATATGTCATGTTTAGTGAGTTATTTCATATGTGTTTTGCATATATCGAACTTTTCTTCTTCCTTCGTAAAGATTCAAACGCGCAACGATTATTGTGGGTGTTGAGGTCAAAACGAAGGAGAGTCGACCTTCGACTTCGACATTTATAAGCTTTGCACACTCTTATAAACTACTTTTAATTTTGTTTTCCTTTCCCAACAGATTTTTTGTAATATACGGCGATAAATACTTTGACCATAAGAATGCCAAAACTTATCCCAAGATGGTTTTGATTAACATCTCATCAGAAAAGGAAGGTGAGGTGAAGTTTGAAGCTCCGGGCATGCCTGCATTAAGACTTCAAGTCCCGGACCACGCCAACAAGCTCAACGACAAATATTGCCTGTAAGTGTCCTCATCTTTGTGTACGCTCTAGAAGCAACATTGACTATCAGCAGCTCGACGGTATTAGCCCTGATTTTCTGGTGGGTGACAAGGGAGATCCGGGTTAGAATCCCGGGGGAGTGTATCTGATGTGATTTGTGCCTATGATTTCCCTCTAGCCTACTTCACACAATTTTGGGTACATTTCTTCTAAAACTATATCTTCCCCAACCCTACCTCAATAGGGTAAATATGCGGATAGCCTCGATGGGAATTTTTTAAATATAGGGGTGAGCCACATTAAATTCTCAGGAGAAATTCTTGAAATGCACTGCGTTATTACTCGTTCAGGCTAAACCCGTTTAACTAGACTAATAGGGTAGAGACTAGTAAGGTAGGGTTTGTAAGAAATGTGCTTGCAGCTACGTGAAAGTAGAGTGAAATATCATATCAAGCTAAGTATGCACGGCCAGAATTTCAATCCATCCTCCCCATCAGTGGAAAACCACACTGGATGAGCTTGACGTATGGTCTGCGTGCCCACCGATGTGGGTAAAAAGGTAATATTGATAAAAGTGCAAGTGCTACCACCAAAACTTGCTTAGTTTTTAAAATTACAGACCTTGAGATATTTTGAGCATTTTTGTATACTCCTAGGCTATACAGATTTTGTGGGGTCTAATATTATTATTCGGCGAAGGGAGAACTTCACCCCACTCCCCTCTTAAAATGTCTTAGTGAAAACCCAGCCCCCGAATATGGTAGAGGAAAGTTTTTTAAAAATAAATTGAGATATCTCGAGCCTTGCATTTGTGGACTTGTAACTTTCTCTCAGGTTATGGTTGAACGATAAAGTCAAGACTTTGGATTGTGGGGAGGAGGTGGCCTCGTGGATGTCCCGGTACATCTTGGATAAAGAGTCCGGGGTCCGTCTGGGGTACCACTTGGAACACGTCACTCAGAGGAACGCCTACAAACCTCCCTGGAGCGCATTCAGGGTCTTCTACGACAAACTCAGGACAAAGGACATAGTAAGCTCTGCAATGGGGAGACATGATGGTAGTCAAAATTACCAATCAAGGGTGTCCATATGGGTTTTCCAATTGGGGGCGGATTGGAGTCCGGAGAGAAAAATAATCAGGAATTAACTTTATAGGAGGGAGTTTTAGAGCATCAGAACATAATTATGAGATTCAAGAGTCAATTTTCGAAAGAAAAAAAATCTGAATAATTTACAAAAAATAAAATTTAGCTGTAGCTGAACCCATTGAAAAGAAACATTATATTTTTTACAAGTTTATTGAACAGAACAAAATAAAAATAATTTTTTTGAAGAGGGAAAGGGAGGAAATCTACATTTTATCATTTTGTATTTTTGTTAACTCGAATTTTGATGTTTTAAAGTTGTTAATAGCAAATTAAACCCAAATTAGTTTTTTTCATAAAAATTAAAAATAAGAGTAGATAATGCACAGTGATAAGGGGTGCTGAAGCCCCCTTATCACCCATTTATGAGCATCCATGCTACCAATGGTAACAGTTGAAATCGAGGTTACATTAATTTTTATATAGGGGATAGTAGCTTCATACAATAGGAATGTACCTTGTACTCATTCTGTACTATCTCTGGGCAGTCTTTGTATGGAATACATAGGTCAAACGTTTCCTAAAACGAGAGTGGATACAAGACCTGTTGTAAACTCACGCACTACATTTCTTAATGCCATTGGGAGCGCGAAACAAAATATGTATGTTACCACCCTGAAGTGTGATTACTGGTTAAAGCTTCTTAAGCGTTCCATAATAAGCCTATGACGTTACTGGGTGGAAATATTTTATAAAAAGAATAGGGCTGTCCAAAATTAAGCCATTTTATAAAATCTGGCCTATACACAATATCATTAGCTTACAATGGATTCATCAGTAAATATGACGAATTTTTTCTAAAAAATAAAAAATAAGTTATTTTAAAAGCTGAAATTTTTTGTATCTAGTCAGAAGAAAAACAAGTAACAGTAATTGTAAGGCTAGTCAAAAACTTGTAATTTTACATAATAGCTACAAACAGTGGCTCATCCAGGATTATGTTTTTGGGGGTGGAGGTCTATTTGAATCTATACTTGAAGGAGAAGTTATGTATAAAAATACAAAAGTTACCAAAAACTATGTTTGAATACACTATATAGTCAACTTATTGACTAGAAGAAAGCTCGTGGTGATACCCGCCTTTTGCTAACCAAACAACAAACTAACAGGAACAGGTCACCAACAAATTCACGATTTCAACTAGTCGTTTCTCAGTTCAAGAAATCCCAGGAACTACTCCATATGACACAGCGACTTTTGCAAGGAGACAATGATGCTCTCAACATAGTAACATTATTCTTAGCTTGATTTGTATCTATTGTAAAAGCTTCCTGCCTACCAGTTGACTGCAAGTGGTATCAAGTATCTGAAACAGGAGTGGTAGCCGCTCCACTTAGCACGTACTTACGTTAGTAACTTGAATAGCTTATAGCAGTGATATATCCGTGTGAACCACTGTACTAGTTATCACGTGTGTCTGGGGTGTTGCCCATATGTCTTTTGATTGGTGCTCTACGCCGTAATTGGAGGAATTGTCCAAGTTGGCAGAATATAGTTTTCCTGCTTTACAGCAGAGCTATAGACTGTTGTCTCGAGGAAGATGGCTGTGGACAGTTGTCCGAGAGTGTCGGGAAAATTTGTGAGTTTTTAGCGACGGTCTTCCTTGAATGCCATAAGTACGGCAAAGGTTATGGCATGGTTACGACAGTGGTCAAGACAGTGGGTCATTGACAGTTGTCAGGGTGTGTTAGTTTAAGAAGATTCGTCTAAAGGCATTTTCCATGTGCGTGTAAACGAAGTGTTAATGTGTGACACCTAACGAGAGGATTGTCCTTAAATTTAGAATGCAGTATAGGATTCAAAGAAACGGACAACCAGAGGTGACAGATGAATCCCAACACTACGTCACGATGACGGCCGATATACTAGTTCACTTATCTTTAATAAACATGATAATAATCGTTCACCCATTCATTCAATCTATTCTAGATGAACCATGCACCTTATAGTCTCACAAGCGATGAATACTAAGAGGACAATTCTAAACTTTACATCGACCTCAAAGAAGAGGCTTTTACATTTTGGTGATCAGATATAAGGATGGGGACGGAACTAGTGATTGTAACTAAGCGTGTGATGTGCGTCAGAAGTGATAAGTGTCGTGTGACAAGTGCGTGCCACGCATGGCAATTAGCGTTTTAAGGATTCCGGAGAAGATAGCGTGTGTGTGTGTGCCACGTGTGAACAGGGATAATCACCAGTAACGATGGGAAAGTGTATTAAGTTAATAACTTTGACTCGTTCGGGGATTTTTGAACACGTAGATGTTGTTTTATTTTTGTTATGATGTTGGGGTCTACTGGTTTCCTAATTTTGCCTGTTTCTTAACTTTGTGTGGTTATGTGAGGGGGCATATAAACTTGAGTTTTAATGTCTCGTGGAACTGTGAGTGATTACGTGCGTGACAGGCCCTTGATACATTTTTTAATTTCCATCCTATTATGTTGCCGAGAAGACGGGACTCTAATTGATAATGATATGCCACTTGCTAATATTCTGAAGCAATTTGTTGGGCGAACTGACCGATGAGAGACGCTGGACGGTTTATAGTTTAACCATGCCAGCTGTGCCTCGCGACTCGCGTTTGGTCTGGCAATCGCGATTCCGTTTCGGGTTTCGCGTTCGTTGATTTGGTTCGTAACGTTCATCAGCAGATACCAGCCAGCCCATCCAGCCAGCAGAGGATTAAGAGACAGCAGAAAGTCCTACCAAGGGATTTTTAACCAAGATAGAACCATATCAATTATCTAGCATGACCAAATTCACAATTCACGGTAAGGAGACAGACCCACAGCCAGTGCTGAACCAGGTAATGCAACAGCATAAGGAATTGAGGACCAAGAACGAACAACTTAGAGTTAGTCAAGCTGATACCAGTCAAAGCTCTGAATCCCCACCCCCAATTAATGTGTATACGAAATTTCTCCTATATTCCTACAATTTCCAAGTTCCTTGGGCGGGCAGACGATAATTTTATTGTGTTGTTTGCTAAGATATAACAAGAGTTGATTATTTCAGGTAGGAGTGACTCCAAGTGTGTAGCTGTTACTAGATTAAGATTAGCTTGAGAATCCTTAGATTTTACTTTAGAAAGTACTGTAGGTAGTGAGGTAACATGTTTTTGGACACTGGTGCATATGTTTATTTAATGTGGCAGAATGTTGTAGAGACCATAGATGTATTATCCAAGCCAAAGTTTAAGATTTCAGGGCTAAATGGCCTCTTTGTGAGTAATTTTGGTGAAAAACTTGTGAATTTAGGGTCGGGCAAGGGAGTTGGTTCCATTCGTATCCAAGCATAGAAGTAAGTAGTGATAACTATGAGGACATTTTAGATATTGGTTTCCTGCATAAACATGCCACAATTTTAAATTTAGCAAAAGAGAATCTGTACTTAGGCCATATATGTTATGACTTGAGGAAGGTGGCTGAAGATAGAACCAAACGAGCCGTTGCAGATGTATAGATAGAGAATACATCTCCATCCTGCTCTGTAAATCACGGTCAGGGAACTCATACGTCGAACGCCACAGAAATTACCATCAGGTACAGGAAATATTCTAAATGTCGAGATGAAGAAATGGTTATAGCTATCTGCGTTGTAAACATGAATCAAGTGTTGGCCGGGTTGCCCCAAGTAACCAGTTAGGATGGATTGTGTTTAAGGGTAAGCTTGATGCCATGGGAATATGAGCTGGCTGTGATCGAACCGGGGACCAATACATTCAAGGGCCGAAGTAAGAGTGCTTGAGATTATCCACAAAACAGTAGAGGTACATGTCCGAGAAACAAGGGAGAAACATGATTTAAATCCACGCGCCAGTCGAATTTAAATAATCAGAAGAATAAATTGCAGGAGAAACTTAATTATTAATTAGAAGAAACAAGAAAAAATTCACTATTGACGAAATGACAGTCTTAGAAAGAGCAACAGTTCAGGAAGACATAAAAAGTGCGCTGATACTCTGACTCAGAAGTTAGAGCAAGAATCACACATATCACAAACAACAAGCATGATGAGTGAGAGAGAAGTCAGGGATATCCTACGCCAGATACCAGTTACGTTTCGCCAGGTAGAAGACGACTGTTTAGAGAGGATGAGAGACGAACTCAGAACGACCCGTCATAGTAGAGAGAAGTATTAGTGGGAAGAACGCCATAAATACTTGAACATGCTTACATTTTAACATTTGTAATATGAGAGTGTTTAAGTAAGAAGTTGACTAAAAAGTTTAAAGTCTGTTACAGAGGCTCATACCCTATCCTTGATTTTTTTTTTGTCACTGTGAAATTCCTGTTATTTTTGGTCTGCAATAGTTCGGGATAGTACCAACTTTAAGGGCTGTGTCCCAGAGTACTCAATGACGACTAAAATGCCACGAATTGTCCGATTGATGAAAAAAGTTTGTACAGTAAAGTAAAAATATCTAAATCGTTACATTTATAATATTTTACTTTTATTGAGAGTATCTGGATAAACTCCGTGTATTTTTTCCTTTGAACCGGTGTGGTGGGGCGGCCAGATGCACCTTTCATGTTCTTGCGAGCTTCCGTTTTCAGTTTTATACTGAGTAGTGACAGTCAGTGACCATGAGCTTTTTTATTTCGCTTCATCGTGTTTTGTTTTTTGCATTTTGTTCAGTGATTTGCTGTTCTGCCTTTATTTTTCGAAAGAATGTGTGGTAGTAGCAAACAAATCGCAAAGAAAGAAGAGAATAAACGCAAATGTTGGTTTAGTGATGTGTTACAAAAGGACTTTGCCTTCTTAAGGAAATGCGAACATAGCCCACATGTTGCACTCAATGTTCAAGTGGGTTTAATATTGTTCATGGTGGCCTCTCTGACACAAAGCTTCACTTGAAGACTAAAAACCACCTGGTTGGAGTTAATGCTGTTGCGATGACATCTTAAATGAGTAAGTCAGTTACCAAGAATGACTTAGCCAAAAATGAGATTGTAGCAAAAGAGGCAGCTCTTGCGTTTCACACAAACACAATCATAGTTTTAGATAGTTAGATTTCACATCTAAACATATTTCCACATTATTTGAGCCAAAATATTTTACTGCAAGAACAAAAATCGGAGCCATGGTAAAAAAAAAAGTCTTAGCTCCAGAATGTCAAAGACAGGTGTTGAGATAATTGAGTGAAACGTCTTGTTTTACAGTAATGGTTGACAGCTCAAACCATGATGCTAAAAATTAGTACCAATAGCTGTGAGATATTTTCATGTGCCTACATGTAACAATGTCAAAGTTTTAAAGCTCAACACATTACCATGTGAAACAAGTGATCAACTTAATGACAATGTATTTTCTGTTTTAAGTCACAATGAACTGGTCAATAAATTAGTTGGTATGTCTGCAGACAACACCAATATGAATTTCAAGGGTGCAAAAAGAAAAGGATCCAATAACCTCTTTCGTTATTTATAAGCAAGCACTGAACAATCCTTAGTTGGTGTAGGTTTCATGGCGAATATTGTCATTAACTGCATTAAAAGTGCTGCTGGTACACTTCCTGTTGATGCCGAGGTAATAATTGTAAAACTGTTTAAGTTTTTTCACATTTATACTGTGTGAGTGGCAGAACTGAAGCAGCTCTGCGAATACATTGACATAGAGTATCAGAAACTGTGGTCTTTTTCGAACAAACAATTACTTATTAGCATGTTCTACAAATGAAGGAGTCACTCAAAAGCTATTTCATGTCCCAAGCAAACCTTCCTGTGGTGTTAAAATAATTTTTTGAAGATCCAAACGAAGAATTGCGGCTATGGTTCCTGCACAGTGTTTAATTTATTTTCAATGAAGTTGTAAAAACGATGGAAGGAGAGAAAGCATTAGAAACAGAGGCAGCACGTGAATATTTGATTTTACATAAAAACTTGGTTGACAGAAAACAATCTTCATTTCTACCAATGAAAGTTAAAACGCTCCAAAGAAAATACCCTGCAGTACAAAGCTGTGATTTAAAATAACTGAAGGATAATATGGGTTCTTTCTATGACCACCTTATAGCCTATTTAGATCTCTGGAAGTCAAATTTAGAAATCTTGAGTAAACTATGTTGGATGGATTTAAAGAAACATCTGATATGGAAAGAATAAAAGAAATTTGAACTCCATTTCAAGAAAGTATGCCATCCATTCCATTTGACGGACTGTTCAACGAACTAAGTGTGCTGAACTCATACCTATCAGACAGTAATTTGACATAATGGGAAAAACAGACGTTTTTGACGGAGGATAGTTGGTTGACTATGTTCCAGGACTTGAAAAATGTTGAGATAACTGTTTATAATCTTAAGATGTTTGTGGAGTTTGTTCTTTCCCTACCAGGAACCAACGCTTCAGTTGAGCGGGAATTCTCATTGATACACGACTTTTGGGTCGCTGAAAAGTCCCCAATGTCTATTGCTAGTGTTAAAGCACTTTTAGTGATAAAGATGAACTGTACACAAACATCGTGTACAGAAATGTACGAGAACATTAAAAAACACAAGAATCTCTTAGAAGCTCTGACCTCATCAGATAAATATGATTGGAGGGAACCCAAACCACCATCTTCATCTGCCAGTAACGCTGAAAAGGGGTAGAATTAGGAAACTGAACAAAACATCTTCTTAATTTTTAATAGCCTATTATATTTTTACACAATGGAATTTTCTCAAAAATCGTATCATTTAAACTTTAAAATCACTTGTTACTGTGAGCCACTTAGTCTTAGAGATTGATATGAGTCCAGTAGCTTTGACTACCCTTTTTACGTACCCAATATTTATTTAGAACTATGGCATATTATTGTAATTTATGTTTTCTTTTTACTAAAAATTAAAAGATCTTCAAATATGTTTGTTTTTACTTATGCTTGTGCATTATGTTATGCTTATGCGCTTACGCTACTTTTGAAAAATGTTGCCAAGTTGTCCCGATTTTCACTGTCAGAAATATGGTCACCGTGGCAATAGTACACGATAACAAAATAAAGCCATTTAGTGTTTGGTCTTGCCTACAATTATCTATTGACGAGAATTTAAATATGGACCGTCAGCAGGAACGCCACAGGAAGATTGAGACAGCAAAGGTGCCTTCATCTTCAATGCATCAATTCAACAGGAAACTATCAACCCAAAACTCCACACCAAACCACGCTTATAATCTGTGCATGAGAATAGAGTTTAATTGTGCAAGTGAAGGGTTATAAAACGTGTCCAGCCTAGAAACAAGAGTTAGTGAAGCAAGTGAAATAAATTTGTTGTTTATGTATTTCAGGTATTATTATTCATCAGCATTGTTGAAATTTTTATTGAACGGTTGTGTGATTTTCAGCGTGATTCATTTATCATGTTGTTTATTTTTAATTATATCTTGTATGTAACAAGGTTCTTGGTTCAAGCCCAAGTTGATTCCAGTCAGATAATTAATGTTGAAACTGCGGTAATATTTTATTTTAAAGGTAATGTTCTAGTATCAGAAAATAGGTTTACTGTACTCGTGGATTTTGATTTGAATTATCTTGTGGAGGAACATAGTAAATTAGCAGAGTTATTTTCAGATATTCAGAACTTAAGTAAGCACAGTTTTTTTTTGTTTTTTAGCATTGAGGTAAACACATCTTGGAGAGTGAACCTTAATACAGCTGTGCCGCACTAAACAAATTAATCTGATGTAGGTGATGTGTTATTGATCAGACTGTATCGTAAATATGTTGCCACTTTTCAAGTAGCCAATTAGCTAGATGTATAGATAAGAATTGTTCAAATTATCTTGTATTTTATGAGTGTGTTAAGTATCACTATCCCACTTAGTTTAACTGTGCTTGTAGTTATCATTTCATTCATAGCGTGGAAGCTTAATTTATCAAAACAAGTATAGTTACGTAAGTGGTGCCTTCATCCGGTGAGATAAAGAGTCCTCATTCATGATCACTTGACTCAAGAGAGTTGCGATGTTAACAGATATGTATGGCTTGTCATTTATAAGATTATATTACTAGAGTAGGTATACCTTGTTCACTGTAAGTTTATGACTCAGAATTCTAGGTGATTATCGTTTATATACGGAATGTAAATGTGTTACTCATTGTGTTAATATCCACCCATTTTAAATTGAGGGAGTGATATGATGATCTAAACATAGTAACATTATTCTTAGCTTGATTTGTATCTATTGTAAAAGCTTCCTGCCTACCAGTTGACTGCAAGTGGTATCAAGTATCTGAAACAGGAGTGGTAGCCGCTCCACTTAGCACGTACTTACGTTAGTAACTTGAATAGCTTATAGCAGTGATATATCCGTGTGAACCACTGTACTAGTTATCACGTGTGTCTGGGGTGTTGCCCATATGTCTTTTGATTGGTGCTCTACGCCGTAATTGGAGGAATTGTCCAAGTTGGCAGAATATAGTTTTCCTGATTTACAGCAGAGCTATAGACTGTTGCCTCGAGGTAGATGGCTGTAAGACAGTTGTCTGAAAGTGTCGAGAAAATGAGTAAATTCAGCGACAGCATGTCTTGAGTGCCATGAATACGGCAGTGGTTATAGCATGGTTTCGACAATGGTTACGAAATTGGTTGAGACACTGGGTCATTGACAGTTGTCAGAGTGTTTTGGTGTTATATGAGTAGTCTAAACTCTATAGGCACTTGCCATGGGCGTGGGGACAAAGTATTTCTGTGTGGCACCTAACTAGAGGATTTGTGGACTTCGATTAAAATTTAGAATGTATTGTAGGATTCAAAGACACGGACTTTAATGCAGCCGTGTGACAGCCGAATCCCAACACTCGTTACGATGACGACCGATGTAAGGTCACTTCTCTTTAATAAACATGATAATAATCGTTCAGGCATTCATTCAATCTATTCTAGACGAACCATGCACCTTGTAGTCTCAGTAGTGGTAGCGGTGACCTGGTACAGCCCCCTTATAGGTGGAAATTGATCACGTGACCACGCCTCCTGCTCTCTGATTGGCTG
>CABFVX010006998.1:0-34854 GCA_902151425.1 Timema shepardi
AAAGCCGGAGCTTATGTTAACCCTGCTAAGACACAGGCCCAATTGTGTCGTTATCGATACAGAGAGCAGAATATATACAAAACTCATTAGAGGAAGAAAGGAGAAGGGGTAGGACACATTCTGGACTATAATGGAACAAAAATGCAAGCATGCTGTGCTTTGCGAACTTTCTCGTAACGGAGACTCGTCACTGCGCATGTCCAGCCGGCCCAGGCATCGCTTAGCTTGCCAGACATCACGCGCTCTTAGTATCTTGTTCTCCCAGGTCAGTGAATGTTCGTCCGGAGGTTTTAAGCCGTTGTTCCACGCAGGCCCAGTCGACAGGCGAATGCAGTAAGTCTCTTCTATTTGTTTTGTATTAACGTCTCCCTTATAACGTCCAATGCTACAGAGCTGCACCCAAAAATTATTATAATTTAGTTATCTGCATTATTCATTTTACAACAAGGAGATTCGACTTACTTTAGTAGTTTTTTCATTTTGAATAAATGTTTTCCAGTTTTTTTTAAATTCTTTTAAAGATGGTAAAATATTTCTACTAGTATCAATTTTGCAGTTTTTTTTTACAGTACAACACAGAAAACTGTCCACTCTGTAACATCTGGTTCTAGCTGTATTATCTATCAAATGTAGGTGTTATTTGTGTGGTGAGATGGGTTCTTAGCTGCCCAACCGGCTTTTGCGAATGCTAACACTGAGCTACTAAATTAAACATCGAAGAAGAAAAATAATTTTTTACTATTGATTTTTTCCCCCTCAAATGTATGTATACTTAGCATTTTACCTAAGTTTATGATAATTTTAAAACCCACACAAACAATAAAACCAGTCTCAGTGAACACATCATCTAAGGCTTCACTCTCACAGTAGAGTGGACTGCTGTGCAAGGGGAGATCTAGGTGGTTTTCCCTAAAAGATTTTCCACTCTCCCTCCAGGAAAATATAGATACACTTCATTTAAATATAACCTTCCTCATCCCGAAAAAACCATTAGCGTAATTACTATTTAGTACATACTCATGTAGCTCGATAGAGTAGTAAGACGCAGTGATATAAATTAATTTATTAATCTTTTTTATGACATTATTACATATCTAAAATAGTTATTTTATAAGTTTTAAAATAAATTTACCTCACCTCTGTTACTATAGTATACTTTTGGTAGGAAGAACAGTAGAAGTTAGTTACTAAAGTTACTAAAACAATTTTAATACATCCATACATCAAGTCATGCTATCTGCAGCTGTCATTTTTGATAGATATTATCAATAACTATAGAATACCACAAATATATTAAAATGTCATCAGTGTTGGCCACAAATAAATATGTTTGAATTTTCTCTACTGTTCTTCCAACCAAAATTAGGGTGTAGGCCACTAAAGTGTATGTATGCGTTTTTTGTTTGTTTGAAAAAACTTAATTACCAAACATAATTTATAGTAGATTAGATACTATACCGAGTAGTAATATAAAAAATCCAAATTTCGTTATTAGTTTATTTGTTTTGTATTTCTAAATTGTGTTCATACACTGGGCTCTTTTACTATTTCAAGTAACATAGGCGAGAAGTAACAGAGTTAAGAAAATCAATATAAGATATATCATTTGCAGCAGGCTATGTTTTAAAGAAAATGATTATTGTTTATGAAGAAATTCTAAGATTTATGGATAATATTACATTATTATTAAGACTGAAATAAAATATTTAAATATAGTATATAATAGAGATAGTAGAAGAAGCAAGGCTGAGATAGTATGGGCATATAATAAGGATGGAGGAAGGGAGCATGCCTAAGAAAATGTCGACTCAGTCGACTTGGAGCAGAAGACCCAACAACATTAAGATTTAACATGGCAAGAGTAAAGCGATCTCCTCCTTCCGAAGGAGGCATCGGGGCTTCCCCTCCTCCACCGGGAGCATCAACCTAGGCGTTGCAAGAACAAGAAGATCCATGGAGCTTCCTGGATGAACCATGGGTCTAACAGTTGATAGAAGAAGTAGCAAGTGAGCTGTCAGAGTTGCTGTCAGAGTTCGGGGATGACTGGGTCATCGAAGAATTGGGAAGAGATCATTGGGATAATTATCTGCCTGACACAATTGAACTCTTGGACCTTGTCGAGGTGGTAAACTCTCCCCAGGCCTCCGCTCCATTAGAACTTAGTCCGCCAGTCGACTCCCTGGCGGCGTTGGCGACCGAGCTCGGGATTGACATAATACTCGAAGACGAAGAAGATCATCCACCATTCAATACACGGAGGAAACCAGAAGTCAACAGAAACTTAGCATATCTCACAGATGTAATCGACAATGAAGAATTGGATGAACCAGCGGATGCCTCACCCTCACCCACCATCAGGATGCCAACGCAACTCTTAGACGTGGATTCTGAAGCACCAGCATACATCGATGTAAGGCAGTGTGAATATGAATCTATGGCAGTGCCGATGGTCAAGTCTGTCATCTACCACGGAACTCAACTATTCAGCATGACTAGGAGAGGGGCGATTTTGTCAAGGCCAAGAGATGAACCACATGTTTACCACTCCACAAAGCCAAGTGGACGCGTTTTGTCTCTTTGTGATCCCCAAATCCAACATCAGGATTAGGGTGATACACGACTTCAGCGAACAGACATACTACTTTGTTGTACCTCCCTTCATGTTCCAGACTGCAGAACTTGCCCTGAACCAGATACCAAGGCTATCTTGGCTCTTCAAAATCGACTTGAAAACGGCTTCTTTAAATTTTCTGTTTCAAAGGACTCGCAAAGGTTCCTGGGCGTCCTCTGCAAGGGCAAGAAATATGTCTTTACAAGATTACCCATGGAACCTTAACTCTCACCTTCTATCTTACAACGGGAAGTCGTGATGGCTGCACAGGCTGTCGAAACACACTTGGGCATCAACGTGATCACCTACCTAGACGATATCTTGTTTTACTGAAGAGAGAAGAATAAACTCAATGAAGTCATCACTGAAATGAAATCCACCTGGGTCACCGTCAAACAAGGGAAGTCATCTACTGAACCACACCAGAGAATTATTTACCTAGCCCTAAGCCTAAGCCTGGGCCTAATAGTTGATACATTGAAAGAAGCATTAACCATAACAATGGCCACAAGGAAGAGGATGAAAACTATGCTTCGACACCTCCCTACAGCAAAGGATAAAGACTTGCTCAGGTTAGCAGGCTTCTTATCATGGCAGGCTCATAAACTGCAGTGGCCAAGGTTCGTGACAGCGAGGGTATATCGCCGGCTACCCAGATACACCCAGAAACTCCTCAAACAGCCAAAACGGAGAAATAAAACCTACACCTACAAGAACCCAATAGCAATGACAATCTACAGTGATGCAACCCCATGGGCAGCGGCTGCATACAATCTGGGGGATAGAACTTCGGTTATAAAGAAGTTCGATAGAACCCTCAAGATTAACACCTCTGAAGTATTGGCAGGAATCATGGCACTGTACTGGGCAAAGAAGACATACAACCTGGAAGATCCAGCTTGGGGTTAACAATACGATAGCACTCCACTCACTACCGACGGGAAGGGGACTTGTATTCAACAACACCCACTTGTGGCAACTTTACCTTTATGCTGTGGACATTCTCCGCGATACATCTGTATCTCAACGTCACTCAATACAGCAGACCCCAGCTACAGAAGGGGAACATTGGACCAGCTTCTACAGTACCTGGAACATATATATATAATGAGACAATTTGATGTACCAGATATGTAATGTACCCTAAGTAAATATCTTGTCAATAAAGTGGTTCTCCGAACTGGGTGCCCCTGGTCCAAGATGGCTGTCTTCCCGGACCTTCCTGTCACTCCCGCGCCTCTTGGTCACGCAATCTCTCTAAAAGCAGGGTGAATGGAGGAGTCGGGACTCAGCCAACTTGGAGCAGGGGACCCAACAACAACATGCATGTGTGAAAAAGACCGCAAGAGAGGCCAAGAAATGAAGAAATTAAAGGAGGAAGAATGGTGGGAGGATATAGGAAGATGGAGGCCATTTACTAAACTGACTCGGCCACAAGCCATTTAAAGAGATACTTACTTCTATAAAAATTTACAGCAAATTCATTTTGTAGAGAAACAAATGACTTTTTTGATACTTCAATGCAGGTTAAAAAAAGAGTACTAATCGGTTATTAACATTGGTGAGATAACAGAGTTGAGATGAATGTGTGGACAAAATTGGTCCACTAAAAAAAAGAAATACATTATTTTATTTTATCCTCAGTCAATCTAGAATGAGAAACATATAAATTATAGAAATGTATTTAATATTAACTTTCACAAGAATTCTGGTTTGTAACATTATAAATGTAAAAAAAATTAATATTCAAATTGATTTAGGGCACCTAGTTTTTCTCATTTTATTTTAAGAATATAATAATTGCTAAGAAAGATTAATATAGGTTTGATTTTACTTTGGAAAATCTAAACCTCTATATTAAATTTCCATTTCTTGGGTGTTAATCAAGAATTATTTTAAGATATTTACTATCTGAACACCAAATGTTTACCTTTTTTGAAAATTAGCCACATACATTGTCATTGGAATCAAGCATGACCTCTCCATAAAGCTGAAATTGTTAAGTCATAGTTGAGCTAGAAAATTAAACCCCACTATTTTTTAAGTCTCTTACATCTTTACTTCGAATTAAAGAATTTAGTGAATCTGAATTTAATTTTAAAATCACTCATCTGGTTTTGACAATATTCTCTATATCACATTAAAAAAGAATAGTTTGTAACATATTTTAATTTTAATTTACAGGATCGTGACAACTGCAAACCACTTGTTGTTAGTCACACTTCATCAGAAATTACTTTCAGCGATGTAACGTTTCAGTATATTAATGGTAAGCCAATATTTAATGGCCTATCATTCACTATTCCAACAGGAAAAAATATAGCAATTGTTGGTGGATCTGGATCAGGGTAAGAAATCTATCGTTATTCTCAATAGTTAATTAAAATAGCTTATCAATTTTGGTTTAAGTAGTCAAATTAATGATTATCTAGAACATTATTATTTATTATTACATTTCTCTTGGTTAATCAATTTTTAATACAGGTTTTATTTTATATCTGATATCTTCTTTTAATAACATAGGAATTGATTACTATGTTGATGATTAGCTTAACCAATACCTTCATTGTCTAGCTAAACATAAATAATTATTTGTATGCAATCAGAGACCCATGAATCTTAAAGAAAAATTAGGACTCAAAGATAAGACAATTAAATCTTCCAAATTTTGGCCAGGAGTTGAGATTAGAGGAATTGAGATTTTAATATATTTTACCAAAGCACTTTTATTATTTAAATATTACAAAGGTACCAGAAAATAAAGAACTAGCTACTATTTTTTCAAAGTAAAAATATTGAGAAAATATTTGTTGTACATTAAATATTGTTGTTGAAAAACTGATGTCCATCTCATTTATATTAATTAGACCTTACCTCGATTTTAAGTTTGACTCTCAACCATTACAAGATTCATTAATTCCTGATAGTACCAAACAATTTTGTATCTATATAATAAATAAATACATTAAAAATTAGTGAAAACTTAAAATATATTTTACAATTAAACTCTAATATAATTTGACAAATTAAAGATTGCTAAATTTAACTCTTATTATAGTTTGTAAACATATTAATTTTACCTTTTGCAATTCAAACAATACCAGTCACTATGAAGTTCAATAATATATTAATATTTTGAATTTATAACATCGATAAATCTTGGTGTGAAACAACAATATGGAATGCAATTTTTCTCCATATTTACCATGAATTGAAAGTCAACTGTCAAGATTACTTATGAACAAGAACTTGGTGAGAATTAAGCAAGCTTCCTTACTCCTACTAGCCTTCTTACTGGCTTTGACAACCTCAGTATATGTAAGGAATCTAATATATATTTTTTACTATGCATGGAAAAAACCCATCATTAACAGCATGATAGTTTAGCATAGCTGAATATATTTATTCAATTATAGAATTATAGTTATTGGTTTAAAATTAATTCAAGAATTTTGATAAATTACTTGCTAAGCACTATTGAATTTAATATAAATTAGCTATTTGATCATACGTTGAAATTGGTTAAGTTGTTTTCAAATATATTTTAAATGTGAGTAGTACAGAGATATTTATATTAAAATAGTGGTGAAATATATTGAACTTAAGCTTAGGATATTCACTCATTGCAATGAAAATAAGAGGAACAGTTGAGACTATCACAGTTATAATAATGATAATTAGAGCTGTCAAACTCGATTACTCAATACCTCGATACCCTTGATTCTTACTGGTATTGAAATAATCTAGAATCGATCTTAATATCACGATTCTCGCTACTTTGATTCTTAGCTATCAATAAAACTGGCAACTAAACCAAACAGCAACATTCAAAATATGTGATAATCGATTATCTCTCATATTAGTTTAGTTGCTGTTTCACTTAATGCTGGCAAATTGTAAATATACTGAAATGGCCAGAATATAGTACAACCTCAAATATAATACGACCCTAACATTATAACAGTAACAAGAGGTAAAACTTAACAACTTTGACACATTTAAAAAACAATTAATAGTTAAATGAGATGGTCAGAATATATGAATCTATTCTAAACAAAAAAGCTTTATATAATACCTAGACTAAGGCTGGCAATTTTCCATAATATACTGATATATATATCATTAATTGATATATCACAACATGTACATCGAAAACTATGATATTCCAATCAAATTAAAATGGCTGCTCTCCTGTAATTATATTCTTTGTTGCTTTTCAACTTCGAATGTTTTATTTTGCTCTTTGAATAAGATAAGTTTAATAAAAATATAACAAAAATCAACGTAGTTAATAAAATTAAGGGTGACATGGCGGTCTAGGGGTAAGGTGTCATACTTCTATGCTGGCGGCTGGGGTTCAATCCTCGATCCCGGCAAAGATTTATCTGATTACTAAACCCTTCCTTCACCTCTGACAAGACATCTTGTGAATGTGAGGAATGCCAGACCTCCACCGTGGTTCGGATTCCACGTTAAACTGTAAGTCCTCCATTTAATCTCACAATCACCCTACCATTACACATTAGCGTAAGTGTGTATAACCCGAACAGGTAGTAAGATGCGGTGCTAATAATAATAATAATAAAATTAAGCAAAAAACTGTTATATTTATTTCAATTCACTAGATTATCAATATATCGTTGGCAAAACTTCATCACTAATTTCTGACGAGCTAACATGTGTTGGATCAGATATGTCAGACGATATACAATTTTTGTAGCGTGTGAAATGTGTTCTTCTTTTCGTTATAAAATCCGCAATTTATGGTATTAATTTTTAGTTTATTTGAATTCTCGGTTTAATTTTCAGTTTATTTGAATTCTTGGTTTAATTTTCAGTTTTGAATAATTTTAGTGGGTTTAATAAATACCTATAAAATTGTGAGATTAAAGTTTCAAATGACATGTGTTGTAATGAAAAGAGTCCAAGTTTCACATTGAGGGGGGAGTATGGTATCAGGCACGTGATATTTTTTATGCAATGGAAAAATAATGAAAAATTAAATGTTCAAGAATCAGAATCGAGGTTGAACTTAAGAATCGGAATCGAGAAAAACAGGTATTGTGACATCGCTAATGATAATATATTTCCCACTTTTATCAAAAATCAATATTTCATTGAGCTTAATTATATTTTTCACTCTAAAAGTGTTGTTTTGGCTACTATTTTTTTAATATTTGAGAGGGTCTTAAGTCTTGTTATTAAATATAAAACTAAAGATTATTAAAATGTTTTATAGTTTAATTTTTGCTGGACCTACAAAACTTAGATAATATATGAAAATAGGCCTACTTTGTATTTGATAAACAAAAAATATATTTATCAAACTCACCTAGTTGATATAAGTTTGAATGCTATTTTTTTGAGAGAAGTATAGTGGATACCAGAGAATTAGTAATAGTATTTAATGTCAAACCAATTTTGTGCTAAGAAATATGTGAGTAGTTCAAATAGGCAAAGGCACATATGCACTTAAAAACAAATAAAGTGCCTAGAAAATGTTCAACTGTGAGGGCAAATACAATATTGTAAATGATTCTGGACAAAGTTTCACTATTAAGGTTTCAAACAACATTTTAGACAGCTTAAAAAATTGACATGTCAGAGAGTGTAAAATTATGTCAAAGTCATAAAAAAAGAATATGATCAAGACTTCAAAATGCACATGTTAGCTAACTTTATCCTTAGTGAATGACGAACACAATGTAGTTATGAGAGCCATGGAAATTTTTTTTAATAAAATTCAATTACAGTTAAATAAGTTAAATGTTCAGTAACCATAATAAATACTTAAGTTTCATTATAAAGAAAGAGTTACACATTTTCCATTTATATAAAATCAGATTTTCCCCTATCTCGCTAGATAAATGTTAAACGCATATTTAATTAATATCAATTTGAAGTGGCATCAAACCATAACTTGTGGGGGTGCCCATATGTCTTGGCCCAACCCAACCTTTGTACTGATATACATAAATTTTATACTAAACATAGTTTTATATTTATGTTAAGTAGTAGGTATGAACCATAATCCGAATAATCACCTAAAAGTGCCTCTTTAGTTGTATTCTTCTCAATCTCTATACTCCTTACATCCAGACAAACGCAAGGAATAGTGTGAGGTCATTAAAGGGGGTAGCAAATTAATATAATTGTTATTTCTCTTTTTATTAATATAAGGTTAACACACTAGTAATTTATGTGGTTGGGAATAAGCTGAAAAGAGAAAGTGAAATGGCATTTAAATAGATAGAGGGTGTATAACAACTCGGTGGTAGGTGGAGGGGGTGGGGGGAGCAACTTCAATGCAGACAGTTGAGATTGAACTTGAAGCTTACCGGTTAATTTTCAGGTACACTATTCATTCAATCATTCCAACCATTGAATTATGATATTTTCCATTTTTTTTTCAGAACACAAAGAAAATAACTATCCATTTAAAGGATTCTCGAATAAAAAAATATTTTGTATTAATTAAGTTTCTCATAGATTGTATTTGAAAAAGTAATTTAAATGGTAAATTTCATATATTATTTTGTATGTATTACAGAAAATCATCCATGATACGGTTATTGTATCGTTTCTTTGAACCTCAAAAAGGCGAAATTTTTATCAACAATCAAAACATTTCTGAAGTACAATTGGAATCACTGAGAAAGGCTATTGCCATTGTTCCTCAGGTAATTTTAAAAGAATTTTCAGTTTTAAGTTTGGTTTCTTTTTCATAAATTAACCAATTTATTTTTACAATACCCTTTCATTCCTTTGTGTTTGACCTTTTTCAGATGATCACAAATCATGTAGTTTTCTACAAGCAAACGCTAATAAAATAATTATTTGAATACATTTATGTGTAAGACTTTGCATTAATAATAAAACTAATGTAATAGTCTTCACTTTTCCAAGAGGGCTTAAAAAACAAACCATAAAATATATTGCCATGTTGAGCTTCTCAATATATGTGTGTGCACATATTCATGCAGCTGGAAAAACTAGAGAGCCAGGAAAGTCTAAGGCAATGGCCCTCATTCTCAAAGTTAAAATGGCTGCTCTCCTTGAGAGATCTTAGTCCTTCAACATGCCACATGCAGTCTCAAGTGACATCTTCTCACATACTTCGTCTACCACTTCCAATTTATTTTCACAATTAAAATAAAAGTACAAATATTTTATATATTTTTTAAACAGTTTGTTGTAGAATCATTTTTTAAGATGTTTTAAATTTAATTTTATAATATTTACTGTCAAAAATACGAAATTTAATACAAAACACATGTTCTTAGGGTAGAATAAAACGGCTACAAAGACATAAAAACTCTTGGTAGAGTCCAAATAAACTAAATAAATTTGTAGGATGACTAGAACTACTAATAAAATAAATAAAAAACATCATCATAATGATTCACTCACTCTATAGAAATCTGTGTATTCTCTATGTATATAAATTATTGCAATGCAAGATAAATTAAATACTATTCAACTACTAAATCTCAACCCAATAATTATTATTTACTGCTCAACTACTATGAATGCTCAACCTAATCATATTTATTGATTGAACTGTTTTAAATACTTGTACCCTTTCTCTACACTGTAAGTTAACAAGGTTACCTTGCATTATTCCACTATGGTATACCCTCTAAGATAAAGTCCGTTCACCGTAGGAATTGTCTTCTGAAAGGTCCTTTTCTCTACTAGAAATCTATTATATAGTAGGATATTGGTAGGAAAAAAGACCTTTCAGAGAGTAATTCCTACCGTTAATGGAGTATAGTCACAGTGTAATCCATCAGAGTAAGACTACTACCTTTCAAGCAAGATGGAGTGTACATGTTATTTAACTGAAAAGTCAAAATAATTATTTATTACACTATCTTCATAACTTTGTTCAAGTTAAAGGTTAAAACTATATATCAAGATCTTCAATGTTCAAATGCAGATATCAAGGACAATACATTGCTGTCATATATAAGGGTCTCAAAGCACAGCGGACTCATGTCAAAAAATAATCAAAATTTGGTCTATTTATTGAAACTGCTCTAACCTAAATTTATTTTTTGGAACAATAACAATCATGATCACATTTTATAGAACATGAAGACCATGTAAAGCTTAGTCAAAGCCATTTTCAATAATTTATTAGTGAACACGAGTGCAGCCAGACCATCATATCAATGGAAACGTGTGCACCCAAGTATGGCTTGAGATTTTTGTAAAATGTATTAAATATTTTATTATTTCTATAAATCTACTGCACCCTAAACTTTCTCACTCTAGTCAATTTTCCAGTTGTGTTGATTTATAAATGCTGGCCTGAGATGATATACAAAGGGTGAGAAAATTCAAATTATTATAAGTAAAGCACAACATAATGTAATTCTTTTATTTTGTCAACCAAGCCCTTGGCCCAAGCTTAATTGGGAACTGATTATGTTATTTTGATATTTTTTTTGCTAAAAGATTTATTTTTAAAAACTGTGCAGACATAATAATATCTCAGTGATTAATTTAGTTTTTGTTGTTTTAATATATTTATTTTCAGGATTCTGTGCTTTTCCACAACACAATATTTTTCAATTTGCACTATGGTAATCTATCCAAGACTAAAGAAGAAGTGTTTGCTGCTGCCAAAATAGCTAATCTTCATGAGTCTATTCTCATGTGGCCTCAGGGGTATGAAACACAGGTGTGTTATTTTTTTCTATTAAGTTTTCATATCACCGTCATACATGTTAAAATACAGTGGCAAACCCAGACATTTACTTTGCAGGTGGAGTACACACTAAAGGCCATAATCAGAATTTAATTTTGGGGGGGAAGAGAGGTTTAGGGACCAAAGCCTCCTAACTGGTGTCCAATAAAATGTTTTAGTATTAATTGCTTCTTAACACTGTTTGGAATTCTTTTTATTGTCACTTAGGGCAACTATTTAAATAATTCAAGTTCTGTAAATTACTTTTTCTTTCATAGTAGGTAGATATAATCAAAATAACTAAAATGTACTAAATTTATGCACTCCTCTTTGGTTCTTGAATAAAGGCTGATGAAAATGTAAAACATGTTTAAAAAAATAGTTTTGTTTTAAACTCTAGAACTATTTTGATAACATTTGCTCTTTATAAATTAGAATATTATATATATATATATATATATATATGATTTTCTAGATTTCACATGAACTAAGGTTTTTAGGAATTTATTATTGTATTAGTAGATATTATTTACTACCAACCCACTTCAATGGCCTCATAGTCTAAGGTGCTACTCCCGCAATATACTAGACTACCGAGGATAAGGAGATTGGGGTTTGATCCCAGTCGTGTATACTGAGGGTGGTTTTTACCTAAATGGTTTCCCACTCTCCTTCCACACAAATGGGTGTGCACTTCCTCTAAATTCAACATGGTGCTAAAAAAATATGATTGTTTAGTAAATAAAGTCAAGCTTAAAAAAATATTATACTTATTAATTATTAATTTAATTTCTGGACACACACTATCTGATAACCACATTGTCAAACATATTATAGAATTAATTCATTATTTTTACCAGCCAATATTCTGAAACCTTAATTGTTTTAAAGGTTGGTGAGAGAGGATTAAAGTTATCTGGTGGTGAGAAGCAAAGAGTTGCCATTGCACGAGCTATTTTGAAAGATTCGCCCATTCTTGTATTTGATGAAGCTACATCCTCGCTAGACTCTATCACAGAGCATGTAAGTTTATATTTTAAAATAAGTCAGATAACCTTTTTAATTTCAGACTACCTCAAAAATAATTTTAAACAAAGAATAATTTGAAAACTATTTAACTAACAAGTACTAGTTCATTTATATGAATTTATAGTTGTATCAGTAGAAGCATCATAACTTGATAAAATCAGGTTGTGAATTGTTGCTTTCATCAGTGGTGGTGTACAAGTATCAGGCTATTTTATTAGAGAAACTCGTGTAAAGTTCAGAGCATTGTGTATCACTCATAACGATACTAATCAAACTAACACCAACGTAAATAAATTAATATAATAAATAATTGACTATCGAAAGTTTTTAGAAACCATGTGGCTTGGACCTAAATTTAATATAGTTTAGTTTTCCAGTGACAAGGTCAGGATTTGAATCCTAGGCAGGTGTTTTTTGTGTTTTTTTTCTAAATGGTTTCCTATTCTCTACACACAGATGTGGGTACATTTCCTCTAAATTCTGCCTTTCTCATTCCTACTTAATTAGTGTAATTAAAACTTTTAACTAAGTTGGTTTTCGAGAGAGAGAAATGTGTTTGGGTAGAAGGATAAAAAGGGGGACAAATAAAGTAATTTTTTAGATTATAGTATAGATACATCAATTTTGAGGTAAAAATATCTAAATAATAAAATAAATGGAACTGAATGTGTTTTAAATCGTTACCAAATTAGTAAATGGTCATGTGTGTTCTTGTATGTATTTTTTTTCAACTTAAAACATATTATTGAGTCACTTTTTTTAAAGTTTAGTGTCTTTACCAAAGAATATATAAGATTTTTTTAAATACACAAGTAATATGTAATTAAAAGCTTGAATGAACATTTAAATATTTACATTTTCAGTTGTCTAATTGATTTTTGTTTGTAAATACTCAGCTATATATTTATTTCATTGTGTTTTCCAAGCTAATGTGTATGTCATGATTATTTTGTTGGTATTAAATTTACTTATATTTGCTTGGTAAAATTCATATGTTTGTTTACCTGATTTGGCCATCAAAATAACCACCTCATCTTCATGTGATGTCTCATTACTTGACAATACACTAGCGCTGGCTAGTAATGAAATAGGAAACATAATTTTAGTCAAATGTTGCTACTCGTCTTTGCTGAGTTGGTTTGGAAAACAGTTCTAAAGGTCAGTTCAGATGATTTATGGGTATTCTATTTGGGTGGGACATGATGAAGGAGTAGCCAACATCTTATTGCATCATGATCACAACTTACTACCTCATTCCATACCATGTTAGCCAACGGTTTTACAATGTTTGTTTTGCATATCCTGGTATGGATGGCCATTTCATAGTTAAAACCTCTATAAATCTTATTTAGAATTTTGGATTCCTAACTAAGGGAGCCAGCTCTTTCCATAAATATAAAATGTTGGAAGGGGACAACACCCACACCAGTATTTATCACAATATTATTTACACAGTCACAGTAATGTGTGAGGGGGGGCAGAATGTCAATAGGTATATCATAACTAACTTCATTGCTGCGTTATTCCTATCTTGAGATAGTTCTTTTCAGTTCACCTTATTACACCCAATCTCTTTTGGATCTATTCTAGTGTTATCCTCTAATCTGCGTCTAGGTCTTCCCATTGGTCTCTTCCGATTGGGTTTGCCGGTCAGTACTCTGGGCATGGTTCTAGATTACCCCATTTGTGCTGCACGTCCTCCCCACTGTAATATATGAGAATTTATTATCCTAACATTGTGTTGTGATGAGTACAGGGTATGTAACTCATTATAATTTAACCTCCTCCACTCCCCAGTATCCTCATCCCCTTTTGAACCAAATGCCTTCCTAAGCACTTTGCTTTCGAAAATCCTAAATTAATTTATTTTTGTCATGTAAGGTCAGGGACTATGTTTCACACCCATAAAGAACAACCAGTAAAACTGTTGTTTTGTGTATTCAGAGTTTTACATTCTTTGAAAGCATACAAGATGTTAACAACTTACCAAATAATAGAATGCATTGCCAGACTGTATTCTTTTCCTAACTTCCACTCTAATATTGTTATTTCTAATTAAAATTATTGCTCTTGAATATTTAATTTCATTAACTATGTCAAATAATATTTTTTAAGTATTCTATAATTTATTTTTCACAAACTGAGTTCTCTGTGTGATCATATACTTAGACTTGCCAGTGTTCACTTATAAACCTATCTCCTTACTAGCCTCTGATTAAATTTCTGCATTTCTCTCCACGCCTTCCTTACTATTGCCACTAAGCAACGTTTCTTAATACCCATTTGGGTTTTACACCATCAGTTTAGCCTAATAGTTTCATTGTACCATTAATGTCAACCCTTCCCTATTCTCTTACATTACCCCAATACTATACTCTAATCCTATATTAAAAAACAATTGGGAAAGTGCATCTCCTTGTTTCAACTCATTATGTATTTTGAAAGAATCGGTTAAGTGACATCCAACCTGTACCCTGCCACATGTATCAATCAAACATACATACCTCAATTAACTTGACACAATTCACTTTATATGATTGTTTTATATATATAGTGTGATTACATGGACTTATTTTAAATAAAACATAACTATGATATTTAATGTACTAGACTTGTTTTTGTCATAACATTTCTATATTTACTGGTTTCTAATATTCAGACACACCTTTCTTTATTTTAATTTTCAGCTTTAAACACACCGTTAGTCAGATCCACAAAGGTAAACAAATCTTACACAAATATTTATAGTTCATCTTGATTTATATTCCTTTTTTAAGAAAACTTAAAAGCATTTATTTCTCTCCAGTGTCAGTTTTTTTTTTAAATTTGGGGTATTTAATCTGCATTTTCTTAACCGACAGATTGTATCATCAAATTACTTAAAAAGTTAAAAAAAAAATCCTAAACCAGACACAAAACCAATTTTCCTGGCTATCAAATCCTCATTGTGAAATAAGAAGTCTAAATTTCACCAATGATAAAAATGTCAGCTGTTTCAGGGATTAAATCCAGTATCCGTAACTCAATAGAGTGATGCACTACCAAATGAACTAAGTGTCAGCTATGTAGTCGTAGCTAATAATAGAAGAATAGCATACATTTATAAAAAGTATAAAACACGGTAATATTACTATAATAGGAGGAGCAAAGTCAGATTTGACACCATGTGCCATTAACACAAATACCACTCTTATACTTTTCATTGAAGAACATTGAAAGTGGCTAATTAAAATATGGTCAAGAAATGTTCAGTATGACGGCACCAGAGTATTTGTTAGGTACACTTTAAGTCCTTTATGTTTTTCATATGGGTAAAAATTACATTAAACTCAATATAACAACATCTATGTCAGAATTAATTGTAACATAAGTATTAACCCCTGCTTCTGTAAAGAAAACATTTGTTTGCTACCTTAATTATAATATATTTTAAAACTTTGAATATGCAGTGACATTTTATTTAGTGAAAAGTAATGTTTCTAACCATGTTTAAATAAAACTTTTCCATACTGCACCAAGGCTTTGGACACCTAAAATTGGTATTAAAAACAAAGTCTTTGATATTTACAATCATATTTACAAAACATCTGCTGACATAGCAAATTAAGTTATAACTATATTAATTAAAAAGTAACTACCTTTAAAGTTTTTTCTTTCATAGTTTTGACACAATTTGTTTGGTAATGTGTAAGTCATAATTGAGGTTTTGGGGTTTTTAAAAATTAAAGTAGCAATTAAATTTCAAAATTCAATGAGCTAATTTAACAATCGTAGTTTTGCTATAGGGGATGACCTTAAATTAAGAAAGGGTTTTTTTAGGAGAAAAGCGGGGGTTGTTGTTCAGTATTTTCTTGCAGTTTCTTACAAGAAGGGGGAGGGCGGGGTGTCAAAATTCATCTTATGTAAGGTTTTCTTTTATCAATGTTTATGGTGAGACAAAATATATATATTATTTTGTCAGAAAATAAATATATTAATTATAAACTTTCACTTATATTTCATTTACTTAATGCAATTAAAATTATATAAAACTTCATATCACTCACTTTATTACCTATCCTAATGTCCAAAAATAACAAAATGATTCAAATAAAATAACTCACCAAATTATAAAACATTAAGTAAGATAGAGGAAGGGGGGAGGTAGAGGTTTAATGGAAGATCTTACGATCCCTTATGTGGGGGAAGGGGGATTCAAAAATCATGGGAAAAAAACCCTTACATAATTTAAGGACAGCACCAAACAAGCATCAGGCAGATTTGATGCATACATGATAACTATGTTTTAAACATAATAAATAATTTTTACCCTTTTGCCAAATAAACGGCAGAGATTAAAAATGTGGTTGATTTTCTTAGCACAGACTATAAGATCTTATTTTTTTTTACTATGACTACATTATATGGTTCACTCTACAACTGAAAGATTTGATAAGTGCACTTGAATCATATGAATGCATCTCAAAGCTAGCGGAAGAAATGTAAGATGGAAAGTTTTCCTTTAATTTTTTACAGAAAATTTTACAACTATTTAAATGTAACACATCCATGTGATATAGCCTAAGTTTGAAAATATACACTTCAGTTAAATTTATCCTAATGACATATCAACACCAGACACCTTATCAATAAGTGTTACAGTAAACTAATAACGGTGTTACCAGTTTTCTTCTTATATTCATGTATATGTTGCCCTTTCTGTTGTTAATATTTCATTATTATGATATAAAACTTCATGAATACAGCCCCTTTTCCTGTGATTTATTGCTCTGAAATGTTGAATGGAAAATTCACAATTAGAAAACTAAAAAAAAAAACTATATATATCCTTAGCTAGCAGCGAGCCAGATTCAGATATAAACATCTGTGCGGGTATTGGTCAAAGAACCAGTTTAAAGTCATAACATAGTACTTACAAACACTGTTTATTTGTAGCAATGTGTTGGAGGACCTGTTTAATAAAATGAATGAAGATACACATAATTCTGATCTAACTCGACTAGATCTTATGATCAACTGTGATGGCCAGAATGTTAATAAGAAAACTTACACATATCTGAACACTGAACTTATTATTTAAAGAAAAAACATTGATTGAAATTAGGATGTGTTACACAAATGTTCTACACAATGTATACCTCAAGGGATTAGAAAAATATGGAGAGGATTCCTCAGTTATTATAGTTGTTGTTTACCACATAGGACACTAATAACCAGAAAGCTTGCTAGTTTGTTGAAATAAATTACTAATATGGCAGAAGTATTGTTTGTCTTGTTGAGTGTGTGTATATTTTTAAACACTTAAAAGGAATATTCCTGAAATAATACTTATTTCATCTATATTGAAATACAAACTATGGCTGTGCTGATTCTGATACTTGATTCCTTGATACCCTCAATACCCACGGTATTGACTGGTATCACAATAATCAATACTATACACTAAAAATCTCGATACCACTCTTAATTATTCAACAAAGTTGACTCCTCAAACGATTGATTTTGAGTAGTAGTGGAAGAAAGGGAGAAACAAAAATAATCGGAACACCAGTGGCTAGACAATTGTTACTTGTTGTAGTTTTGCTTTGTCCTATTATTCTCTTCACTCAGCTCTAAACTCTATATAAGCATGCCATTCCTTTGCAGCTTATCAACACAAGGTCAATTTTAGCTTATCAAAGGGAACTGTATTTCAAAAATGAACCTAAGGAGAACACTTATTTTATATTGAAATAGTCGAGTAAAGTATTCACTTCATAAGGTCGATTTTCCTCGTCACTTTGGCAAGGGAATGGTGAGCAAATGAATCGGCCAGCTCACAGATGCATAGTTTTTCATAGTAATACTAATTATTATTCGATTGATTTTAAAATAATCAACATTAATTATTAATTTTTTATTTATCAACTTTAACTATTATAAGCATCATCACCTTTGATTTCGACAGTCTTCATAACCAGTGTCACCAATATAGCTTCTTTTTTTTTCTAAATATCTTCACTTAAGAAAATTATTAAATTAATTTAATAGATATTGCAAAACGATTAAAAAGAAAAATTTTAAAATTGATATGACGTAAAAGGTTTTCAATTAAAAAAAACCTTTTGAGCTAAACATTTTCAAAGTTTTTTTGAGTACATCCGCAAATATCGTCACTCATATAATTTATGACTTTAAAGGTTATTTCCGTTTCCGTATTCCATTCACTTCATACTTGAGCTCGTTTTCAAAATGAAATTCAGATTAATAAACATACCGATTTTCTGTTTTCCTTTATTTTGATATTATGTGAAAGTTATGTGGACTATGTAGTTTGTAAATTCTGTAAACGCTAAGTTTTGCAGGATCGTCTGGTTGCTCCTTTTTATAATTTGTTTAAAAAGCCTACTTGACACATGTAAACAAATTAAACATTTTCTTTTTAATAATTTCTATACTTACAAAATGAGGATTTATTTAATTTCATGTTGAATGGTATTGAGTATTGAGGAGATGAATTTATGGTATTGAGCAAGGTATCAGGATCGAGAAAAGTAGCCTTTATTAACACCATGATAGCTTATCAATGAAATTTTACTTAGAAGCCAAAATAATATTAATGGATAGGAATGTTTAAATTATGCAAACAAACACAAAATAATTACTGAGCCTTATAAACACACTTCTAGTAATCTGTGATCTTTATAATCATTTTATGTTTATTTCAATCAGGTACATCAAATTTAAAATAAGGATGTCCTCCAGATTTGGCACTTAAAATTACCATAGATTTCAATAACTGGCAGATGAACTAATTGCACAGGTCACCTGATTGTCACGCATATTGCTGGCCATACTTCACTAAATTCCTGTACAAGACGACCTTATATTCTAACCACCTTGATCAACATTCAAACAATTAGCTCCAAAAGAAATGACAAAAAACTTAATTATTTAATTAAATTATATAAAATTAGTGCAACTTTTAAAAACATTCTAGATTAATTCCTATAAACATCAATGTGTAGTCAGTCACATAGCATTGATGGTTTTCAAGATAATTAGGGTTTGTTTAAAAATGTTCATGTTTTTGATCCTCCCCACTCAGTACACATTCAACTATTTATCTCCTTTAATTATCCCACTTGTGAATGTATGTAATAAATCAAGTTCATTTATCCTACTGCTGCTTGTCAGTTAAGATAAATTAGTTAAATGTTAATATCTATGTCATTGTAATGTGTAGCTTTCCATTGAAATAGAAGCAAATAATTTTAATATCTCAAAATTATATACAGTAATTCTGACGATAATGTTGAGTTAGGTTCCTGAAAAAAAAAACTCTATAGAAAGTTATGTTATAAAAGTTTTTCTAGCACATCTTAATACCTGTTCAGGTTATTCACGTATGTAATAATTACGCTAATTAGTTAGGGTTGATGGAGGTTGAATTTATAGGAAATGTACATCCATTTGCATCAAGGGAGTGTGGAAAACCACTTTTGGAAAAATCAGCCTCAGTATACCCAACCAGGACTCAAACCTCGTTCTCCCTGTCATCAGCAGTCTAGTCTAACACAAGAGTGACACCTTTGATCATGGGGCTGCCAAAGCAGTGTTTATAAAAGTTTGGAATCCATTACCCTCCTACTCTATAACATGACTCATTCCATAGCGTTGGCAGAAATTGGGTGGATGGTGATCAATTCACACTTGATGTGCGATTCAATTGGCTGGAAAACAATGTGCTAGACAGTCTGGGATAACATTAATTAAAGAGGGTCATTAACATGTTGTAATATACAACATTATAATAGGACTTGCCGTAACTATATGAAAAGTGTGCTATGGACTAAACAAGTTTTTCATTGTTTTTTCCTTTCAATTTGAGTGACCAACCTATAATAAAATGTATTTATTGATATTATTCTGATGAAAATCTTTTTAATATTGTTTCTGTTATAGAATATTTTGGAAGCTCTTCGAAGAGCAAGTAAAGGAAAGACTTCCATTTACATAGCCCATCGCCTTTCAACAGTCAAGGATTGTGATGAAATTTTTGTTCTTGAGAATGGAAAGCTTGCTGAGAAAGGAAGCCATTCACAATTGTTGTCCAACCCCAACAACCTCTACTCAAAAATGTGGTGTATGCAACAGTGGGCCACTAATGATGAGTTTTAATTCCAACCCACACAAAATCTAAGTATAATAATGTTATTGGGAATTTAATGTTTTAGAAGTGAGTATTTCTTTCAAATTAAACATAACTAAATAAATATCCATAAAATTCCATTCAATTTGTTAATTGACACTAACAATATGTCACAAGTAGTCTTTAAACTTTTATTTAAACTTAAAATTGTGTTTCTGGAATTTGATGGCAAAATAGTAATGATTTCTAAATTTAGGCTTTGACCATAAACATAAGTATTTTAATTCTGAAAACACTGTGTGTATTATATATTTATTCAAACAATCTTAGTAAAAAATAAACTTGAATTCATAAACTAACTTTATTTAACATACAAAAATATATTATATTTACTATATAAATACAAGAATTTTACTTTTGTTTCGTGGTTTACATGTGTGTATTGTATATTTATTCAAACAATCTAGTTTATGAATTCAAGTTTATTTTACTAACTTTATTTAACATACAAATATATATTATATGTGAATACAAGAATTTTACATTATTTCATGGTGTACATATTTTTAAGGGAATTAATTTTTTCTTGAACTGGCTTGTAATTAAAAATAAGTGCAGGGCATGATTCTATTGAAGCATCAGATCCACCCTTTCAATTTCTTTGTTAACTAATGTCAGCTTTATTACCTTGCATATTGATTTTATTAAATAAATTGTAAGGAGATATGATATTCAACATGTAATTTGGGTTTAAGGCTATCTGGTCTGTGATACACCTTCATTTGAACATTTCATTAGCTTTCCAATCTTTGTAGAGAAAAAATCGGTTACTAAAATTGTCATTTATTCCAACTTTTATATATTTATACAGGGTGAGTTTTAGCTTATGTTACAAAAACTAGGAGCATATTCCTTATGAAAAACTAGGAAGATAACGTGTATAAAGTTTTGCTATGAAATCATTACTAAGGGAGCAATGAGCCCTTGAAAATCAAATGCTTTAGACTTGATACGCAGCCACCAAGGGCCAGTTCCATGGCCAGCACGCTAGACAAACCCGATGCCCCGAATTGTCGCAATGTGGAACAGTGTCCGAAACACATCAGATGTGTTTCAAAGAATGCAATAGTCCAGGCTCCGGCGATGTTGATGGCTGGCAATTTGAACATCTGCTATGATAAAGGTGGATATACACAGAGGAAATAGCATAAACATTGTTAATAGAAAAATGTTAGTTACAAATGTGTTACTGAACAATTTTTTAACTGTTTTGGTAAATTTTAATAACAGAAGGTTGTTAACTATGTTTTCGACCAAAATGTTGTTAGCATGCATGTCATGAACAATTTGAAACGTCAAAATTAAAAGCGGATAACAAAGGTTTTGAAACATGTATATTAACAAGTTAAAAGCCGAAAGAATTTTTGGTAATAACATGTTATTGGCAGCTCCTCTAGTTCAAGTCATGGCTTCACAGGAAGAGGTTGCTATTGTTGCAGCTTGTATAGTGATTATTGGTGCAGGAAGACAGAAAAATAGGAAAAGGATGTGGGTTCATCCATACCTTCAAAGTAGGGGCAAGCAAAGTGGAAATTATATCAAAAGTGACTTGAAAAAGGACGTAAAAAACTTGAAATAGGTTATTTATTAAGAATTGACAGTCCCAAAGGTTTTGTGTAAATGTCAAGTAGTGATTTTGAGTACCTTTTGAACCTTATATGCCCAAAAATTTCACGGCAAGACACTAACTACAGAAAGGCCATTTCATTCCCCGAAAGGCTTGCTCTTACCCTGCGCTTTTTAGCTACCGGTGACAGTTTTGACATCTTAATGTCATTGTTCCATATATCAGTCTCGAGTATATCAAAAATTGTGCCCAAAGTTTGTGATGCATTGGTAGAGACTCTGAAAGATTGGGTCAAGGTAAGTACAGAAAACAACCTTCTATTTAAATAAAGCTTTACAAATGCCTTTGAGTGTAAACAACTTTATACCTATTTAAAAAAATTAAAAAGCGAAATAGAAATGGAAAATATCTAATACACTGCACAACAACAAGGTTGTATAAAGAGTTTTACAACTGGGATAATGGCAGGAAATTCAGACATAAAAAAATATATTGGATGAGCACTGTTCAAATAACAAGGAATAAACTGCGTGTGTAGTCACTTTACAGGCTTAAAATATTTTATATAATACATTTTATAAATTAAAAATAAAAGTTAATAATGAACATTGGTTTTATTGATACCACACACAGCCAAAACCTTACTAAAAGCATCAGATCCACCTAGTTCTGTCAAGGATGGTGCCTCCTTCTGATGTTGAACAGAATATGCAGTATCTTTTGGGTAGGATGAATGTACAGGAGTGTTTGGTCCACTGGTTGAAGTTGATAAGAAATCTTGTGTATAGTTGTACCCAGTATGGGCCATCTGTGATGGATGATCGTATTTTCCCAAGCTTGCAGAATAAAGGATATCATTAATCACATGATGCACTGTGTTTCTGGCGCATATTTTCAAAGGAACACAGCTTAAAGGCCACATAGTCTCCAAAAACCTGGTTGTCATATTTGTACTGCCATTTAGAACTGTTGGCCTTCATGACATCATACGCTTCCTTCACCATTTTACTCTGATCATCACAAGGGGACATATTCCTAGAAATGTATTTGTGCTTCCTTTTGGTAGGTGACTTGAATAACTTCTTCACATCACATTTGTGAGGATCTTCTTCAGTTCCTCTCACCTCACCACCCATTTGTACAGCTGCTTCATCTGCCTGGTCGTCTGTACTAAAATTCTGATTAATGATTTCCTCTCCCTCTTCTTCACTTGAAAGTTGCTTCTGAAACAGACATCAATACATGAAAAGCCTTGAGAAAATACTAACCTATCGGCTACATTGCAAAGGCGCGAACCATAAACCAACTGTGTACATGAACTGTTCATGTGAGTTTTTACATTATATAAATATTTAATCGTTCCAGATAAAGATCACAGAGCATATTTTTAGGTAATTTTTTTCAGCTTCCACAAACAACTCAGGACTGTGAGAAAGTATCTGAAGACTATGAGGAGCGGTGGAACTTCCCCCACTGCTTGGGAAGTATTGATGGTAAGCATGTGAAAATTGCTGCCCCATAAATAGTGGTAGCAACTACATAAATTATAAGGATTACTTCAGTGTCATCCTTCTTGGTACTGTTGACGCTCATTATTGTTTTCTGTATGCCAATGTTGGGTGCCAAGGACTAATCTCCAATGGTAGAGTCTTCGATAATAGATCCCTTGGAAAAATGATTAATGACCTTTATTTGAACATTCCTGAACGTGCTTCATTGCCAGGAAGAGCTATGGAAGTAGCTTATGTTTTCATAGCTAATGTTGCTTTCCCTCTGCAAATAAATCTGATGAAACCATTTAAGGGTGAGCATGAAAGAGGTTCTCTAGAAAGAGTTTACAATTATCAAATTTGCAGACCATGTAGCGTTGTAGAAAGCTTTTGGTATAATGTCTGCTGTATTTATTGTGATAAGGACGCCTATGAATCTACATCCTTACAAAGCAACCAAAGTTACCTTGGCCTGCATTCAGCTGCACAACTTCCTAACGAAGAGCCGAACTTCAAGGCATACTTACGCCCACCTGTAATGCTTGATCAAGAAGAATGTGTAACAGGTAAAATCATACCCAGACACTGGAGAAGTTTAAATGAAGGTAACATAGCTCTGGCACCATTGCAAAATGTAGGAGCGCTTACACAGTTCGGCTTGAATTCTCTAATTATTTTTCATCACCTGAAGGGCATATAGAATGTCATGCTATAGTTGACTAGGTCATCAATGAAAATGGGTAGTGTTATACTACTATTTATAACAGATTAGTTTAACTAGGGCCAAGGGGTTATTATGGATTAAAAATTAAATTTTAGCTTTTGCTTTTTTGTATTCATTATAATTATCTTGTAAAAATTAATAAATGTAGCCTATGTTTATATAACAATTTTTACTTGATTAAATACTTGTGTGTCTATACAGTCAGTAACACAACCAAACCCAACCTAAAAACAGTGTCAGAATCAAGTTGTATATGGTTAACTTATATAGAAGATATCCCAAATAAAACCGGTCCCAAAAGCATAATATTTTAGATCATAGATTTTTCAAATGTAAATTGTAAAAAATTATAATAAATTTTGTTTATTAAAGCAATACAAAGTTCATTTTTAATTTATTTTTAAAAATATCACAGTATTCTTTGTATGGGGCTAGTTTTATTCGTGGCACACTGTACTAACAGAGAATTATTTAAAGTTCTTACCTCAAGTCCCGCACCAGTCATTTTGTGTGGTTTACACTTTTCCCGAAGAAACAGTAGGCTATTGAAGGCAAACTACCTACTTTTGTCATCATCTACATCATATCCTGATTGCTGTTTAAATTCTTTCACTTTCCATTGACATTGGCCTATTACAGCTATTGTGTTTTTTTTCCACCTCCACCCACTCGCACTCAAAGATCTTATGAATTTCCCTCCACGCATCAAATCATTTTTGTTTGTCTTTGTAATTTACGATTGTTTGATTCCACAAACATTCATGTTTTTGGTACACTTCAATTAAGCTCAATATTTTTTCTCTAGACCACTCCATGTTGAACTTCAAAAGAAACTGATAGTATTGCACAACAAAATGAATCAAAGATCTATACCAAATGTAAGCCGGCAGCAAACTGATACAAGTGTAGAAGGTTATTAAAGGAGTTGCCAACAGTAGTAACTTGTTAGTAATATCAACATCTTTTGATCAGGACCGCCTCCAGAGTGGTCGCAACGCTTCTGTTATTAACAAAGCTAGCAACAATGTTATCGACATGTTAATGGAAAAAATAACAAATGTTGAAAGCAAATGTTATTGACAAAAGTTAATAGCAAAATGTTATTAATATTTTTAGTGACTTTTAACAATGTTAGCAACAAAAATTATCAACAACTGTTAATAACAAAAGATAATACATTTTATGGGCCCATTTGTTAAAAACATTGTCAATAACACATGTTTCCAACAATGCTACCTCCGGTGTAATTTAGCCTCTAAGGGTGGCTATACACCGAGGAAATAGCAAAAATATTGTTAGTAGTAAAATGTTAATAACAGACATTTACTGAACAACTTTTTAACCCTTCTCGTGTTGTTTACGGAATATTCCGCCGATCAAAATTTGCCTCAAGTGTCATTTACGACATATTTTGTAGATGGCAGCAGGCAACTGGAATAAAAGTATATTATAATGTGTGAACTTGGAACTACATCATAGCACTACGTAAACAATGTTAGGTGTTGTCAGACTGTTTTGAAAGCACCTTGACCGTTTCCATGGTAAGTAAACAATGTAGATGGCAAGAGTGCAGGGATTTATTGTCAAATATAAAATCTGACAATGATCTTAGTGATATTTCAACAAGTGATGATCTTGAAGATATATTATCTATAAATCTATAGAGGGGGAGAATTCAATACATAATTGTATGTGAACATCCAGAAGCTGACAGGAAACTTATGTCCCACAAGGCATACAGAGAAAGTCCTGCAATTTATTTTTGTAAAACATGAAAAGCTAAGCATTTTATTCATTCATTAGCCTGTTTTGAAGCCTACCATCACAATAAAATATTCTGAATAGAATGCAAAGTGTATATTGACTTTGTTTAGAATTGTAAGTTCATGTCAGTGATACAAATTTCAACCATGTCAGATGTCCAAAAGAACATAACTTTGTAACTTATTGTGGCAAACCATGGTGACTTACTGTACCACATAATGACTGAAATATTTAAAATGTCTGTATTTTTTCACTTCCACATAAATAATAATAATCTATTTCATAAAAAATATTTTTTTTGTGTGATTTTGGTTGAAAAAATTGATTATGTAAGTCAAAAGTTTGTTTTTTACCTTGATACTAGAAGGGTCAACTGTTTTGGTAAATGTTAATAATAAAATGTTTATAACTATGATTTCGACAAAACTGTTGGTAGCATGTCATGAACAACTTGAAATGTCAAAATTAAAACTGAATAACAAGTTAATAGCTGATAGAATTTTCGGTAATAACCTGTTATTGGCAGCTCCTCCAGTTCGAGTCACAAGACGAAGTGGCTCTTGTTGCAGCTTGTCTAGCGATTATTAGTGCAGGAAGACAGAAAAAAATAGGAAAAGGATGTGGGTTCGTTCATGCCTTTAAAATAGGAACAAGCAAAGTGAAAATTATCTCATAATTGAATTGAAAAAGGACGAAAGAAACCTTTAAATTGGTGATTAAACAAGTATTGACAGTTTCAAATGTTTTGTGTGAATGTCACGTAGTGATTTTGAGTACCTTGTGAACCTTATAGGTCCAAAAATTTCACGGCAAGACACTAACTACAGAAAAGCCATTTCAGTCCCCGAAAGGCTTGCTCTTACCCTGCGCTTTTTAGCTACCAGTGACAGTTTTGACAGATTAATGTTATTGTTTCATAAATTATTATCACAAGGGGACATATTCCTAGAACTGTATGTGCACTTCCTTTTGGTAGGTGACATGAATAACTTCTTCACATCACATGTGTGAGGAGCTTCTTCAGTACCTGTCACCTCACCAACTGTTTGTACAGCTGTTTCGTCTGTACTAAAATTCTGGTTCATGATCTCTGCCTCTTCAAACAAAGTTGCCAACAGTAATATCTGGTTATCAACATCCTTTGATCAGGACTGCCTCCAGAGCAGTCACAAAATTTATGTTACTAACAAAGCTAGCAACAATGTTGTTGACTTGTTAATGGAAAAAATAACAGCTAGGTTGAAAGCAAATGTTATTGGCTAAAGCTGTTGGAGTTCAATTATTACCGTCAAAACGTTATTGTTTGTTTACATTTGTAGTTCACTGTAACGCCGACAGATGTCTCATGAATTTAGTCTTAAAAGGCTTTTTCAAATAATAAACCGTTAGTGATGCTCCAGCTAAGCGCTGTACCGGTCGTGCTATAAATTGTGTTAACAATAGTTTATACATATTGTGTATTTCGATCACTACTCTGCCCAACAGGTTATGGGCCCAGGTTACAAGAGTTACGCGATCGGAAACGAAACAATATTTTGATTAAACGAAAAGTTATAAATCAGAAAAAGTGTAGAAGTTGAACGATTCGTTAGCATAAGAAAATGGCGCACGCGAACGCGACGCATTCAACACGACTCGAGATGTTGTCACGCGACAACTACGATACATGGAAAATAAAAGCCGAAGCCTTGTTAGTAAAAAATGATACATGGGGATATGTGTCAGGAGAAATACCACAACCCGAAGTGGTTGGCGAAAATGCGGTGCTTGTTGCAGCGCAAGCTGCACACAAGGCTTGGTTAGCGGCCGATCGGAAGGCAAAGGCTGATTTGATCCTGTCCATCAATCCATCTGAATTAAAAACATATTCGAGGATGCGTTACTTCACGCGATGTATGGATCAAACTAGAATCAATTTACGCATCAAAGGGGCCTGCTCGCAAATAAACATTGCTCAAACGTCTCACACAACACAAGATGCAAGATGGCGACGATGTGACTGAACATCTCGCTGGATTTTTTGACGCCGTGGATAAGTTGCAAGCAATGGAAGTGGACATAAACGGCGACCTGTTGACGATCATGCTGCTATATAGTCTCCCCAGCAGCTATGGCAACTTTCGATGTGCAATCGAATCCCGCGACAATTTACCTGACACTGAAATGTTGAAAGTGAAAGTTTTGGAAGAACATAACGCGCATGCTCCGGAAAATGGAAGTTCCGCCTTGTTTGTCAAGTCAGGAAAACAGTTCGTGAACCGACCAAAAGATGGTACGAGCAGTAGTGCTGGATCCGAACAGAAACGTAAACAAAAACCACAACCAAACTATAAATGCGGTTTTTGCAAAAAGAAAGAGACACAGGGAGGCCGATTGTTTCTTTAAAAAGAAGTTGAGCGAACAAACGGCAAGTAAAGCTGACGAGGCCCATTGTTGTTTTTTCGTTGACAAAAAAATTACAAAATCAAGCAACATAAACAACCTTTGGTGCATTGATAGTGGTTGCACATCTCACTTATGTAACAATGAACATGCATTCACGAGCGCGAAGAAAATGTACGGGAATCTTAAACTTGCCGATGACAGTGCCACACAAGTAAAAGTGAAAGGTGACGTGCAAATCACCACCGCGAACAGTGTGACAGACTCCATCACATTGAAAGACACCTTATATGTACCCGACCTCCGAACGAACCTCATCTCTGTGGCAAAAATTGTTGACAACAACAACAAGGTGACATTCGAGAAAAATAGCGCGATCATAATAACCAGTTTGACATTTTTATTTGAATCTTGTTTCTTGTGCAAAAGTGAATTAAATAACAAAGGCCTTTAATAAAATTCTGATATTTCAATGACTCAAAAACTATAAGCTTCACAAAACTCTATTGAAAACAATTGTTCTGTAAATGTATAAATGGTATTTTTGTAGCAATTGCTTATCAGATATTTCATTTATGTTTTTGATTAATAGGTCTTTTCATATTTACACATTTAAACCATTAATAATTATGTTCCTAAGAAAGGTTGTTTGTGGTCAAGGTTTGATCACATACCTCCATTGTGAGATCCTTAATTTCTCCTTGAGCAAAACGTTTGGAGCGGCGGCTATATTTTCCACAGGGAGGCAATATTGCTTGCCGGGAAAGAATTCTATGAGGTTTATATTGTTTGTCTTGTTCTACATCTTTGATTCCATGTTCCAAAGTCTTAAAGAGAAAAACAAATGCAAAATATATAAAATCATACATGAACACAAATTCAATGAGAGGGAGAAATAGAAAAAAGTTGGCATACATTTGTTTGTGTGTATTAATATATTATTATTATTATTGTTATTACTATTAGCACCGCGTCTTACTACCCGTTCGGGTTATACGCACTTACGCTAATGTGTAATGGTAGGGTGATTGTGAGATGAAAATGGAGGACCTACAGTTTAACGTGGAATCCGAACCACGGTGGAGGCCTGGCATTGTATTAATATAACAATTACTAAAGCTTATGTAGGCTATATTCTTTTCTGAGGTTAAGAATAAACACGTTATAAAAACTATGTCCAAAAAGAGACTTGGTTTGTCATTATAGGACATATTTTATTTGTTAGTAGCAAATCAATGGAAAACAAAGTGAAAAAACAAATAAATTTAAATGAAAATTAAATAAAGTTTAGTGGATTAACTGGTGCACACTACTTCAAAAGCATGCTATAATCATTGTTGACATTTTGAATTGCCTAAGGATCAATAAAGAACAATTTCAGGTGGGACTAATAAATTAAGTGTGAAAGACAATGTGATGAGTTGAAATACAATATCTTAGTTAGCCATGTGGGAAAGTTAATTCATTAATAGAAGGAAAACTGGTTATTTTCTATGCTAAAGAAGCTAAATATGACACTATTAATATTTAATTGTTGAAAGTAGAACTTTTACCCCCTAAATATTTGTTTAAAGCTGATATGTTGGTAGAACTAACAGAATGATGTGGCTGTTATGCGAGTCATGTGTGTGGCCAGTTGTTGGTCTGGTTTGTAAGAGGTGACACTGAGTGAACAAGCTGTAAAATAAAAGGGTTCTGACCACACCCTCGTGTACTAATTTCAATCTGTATTCCTGTCATATCAAAAGCCAACTTTCTCAAATACTTAGTTACAAAATATATGAAGAGTTTACAAACAATTTATGAGTGTCTCTATGCTCAATATTGGCTAGAAACAAAAAGTAAAGCTAATAAATTGGAACAATACAAATCTGTAAAATAAGTGTTAAAATTAATTATAGAAAAGTTAATATACATTTTAATTCATTAAACTTACGATTTGCGATACATTTTTTTCTTGTTGGAAAATATCAAAAGGATATAAGATTCTTTCATAATGACTTTTCAAAAGTGTTCCAATGCTTTTCCCTTGAGGGTACCCCATTCTTGATGCAACTTTGGACCATTTTCTTTCTTTTGTAGTCACCTCTAGTCCCCCTGAAATAAAACATAGTTGATTAAATAAAATAACAGTACAAGTAATAGCTAAGTATATAACACATTTACCTGTATAGCAGTGAGAGAGCTGCCTAATGGAAATCACTCCTACGAAAAGTCAAGCCAAGGATAAAAGAAACATTAGGGGAAGAACAGTGCGGATTCCAGCAAGGAAGATCCACAGTTGATTCAATATTTGTAGTGAAGATCATTGAAAAAAAATGGGAATATGGTAAAGATAAAATGATCACCTTCATTGACATAAAAAAAGGTTTATGGCAAAGTACTAAGAGAAAGTATATAGTTGGGTTTAAAAAAAAGGTGAGTTGGTGAAGGGATCATGGGTCAAATAAGAAACATATATGATAAGTGTAAAATTTGTGTAAAGATAGAAGATAAACACTGATTGGTTCTAAACAGAAAGGGGAGAAAGACAAGGAAGTGTTTTATCATCAATCCTAATTAATATTGTAATGGATGAAATTATAGCCCAAGTCCAGGGTCACAGAAACCCGGGGGAACTGAAGGTGATTGATTGCATATGTGGAGGATGTCATGATCTGGGAGGACTTGGAGAGAGAACTATCTAAATGGGCAGGAACAATGGAACTACATGGATTGGACAAGAATGTGGAAAAGAGCAAGTAACAATCAATGGAAAGGAGCTCGAAAAGGTGGGAGATTTCTGTCGTCTAGGAAATAGAATTACTGCAAACAGTAAGATCCAGGAGGAATTAGGACAAAGGATATGAAAGAGTGGACAATTCTACCGTGTGGTTAAGGATATAATATAGCGATGGACTATAGGAAAAGAGATCAAAACTTTGTTATATAAAGCCCATATCATCCAATATTGAGGCTCTGATACCTGGACATGGACGAAGAGAGATATAAGTAGATTGCAGGCAGCAGAGATGAAGTACCTAAGAGGCATTGAATATGTAACAAGAAGAAACAAGATGAGGAATGAAGTAATTAGGGATGGTTTAAAAGTAATATCATTAGCAGAGACACTGAAGAGAAAAAGGTTGATGTGGTTAGGTCTTGTGATGAGAATGGAGGACAGAATGGCTAATAAAGCCTCACAGAACAAAGAGAAGGGTAGAAGACATATTGGAAGACCACGGACAAGATGGATGGACCAAGTGCAGAGGGACATGGAAGTTAAAGGAGCATACTAGAGACGCGTAGCTTAGGGAGAAGTTTGAAAAGATTGACAGGAATGAAAGAGGATGTGTCAGACGACCCACGGAGGCGGAAACGTTGAATGATGATGACCACATTTACCTACCCTCTTCTAGAATGATCTTATGTAGAGAATACAAGTCAAGTGCTCTCCTTTCAACCATAGGAATCTTGAGTGTGGATCCTTGAAGCTCCCAGAACTTTGCAATTTGGTCCAAAAAATTCAATTTGATTCTAGTTTTTGCCTAGAACAACAAAGTCATCATTTTAAAATGTGTAACATTATAAAATAGACATGAAAAGATTGCACATATCTAAGAGTTTTCAGAAGTAAATTTGGCTTAAATAAGGGCAAGTAGTAACATAAATAGTTTCTGAACCTACAAGTAACCAATAATTAGGTGATTAAATTTTAGATAAACACAGGGAAGTTATAGTTTATAAGATACTAAGTTACAAATATCGGTCTAGGCTAGATTTTTATTTGAGAATGGTCCATGGCGCACACACACACCAAAAGAAATCAAAGGAAAATGAATAGTGCCACCATTTTAATTTTAGTAAACGAATGTATCCTTTATTATAATGCAGTTGGAAACCAGCCAAAAACAAATTATGATGAAATCATGGGATTCTGCAAGAGGTATTCTAGTGCAGAAAACCATGTATTTGGCAAACTTCTTCTACCAATGATCAGGGACAAAATATTGAGGTTCTCGGATGTTTACTTGGTGAAATTGAATCATTAAAATATGAAATACGGTAAGAGATTACTTGGAATAGTTCCACATAAAACAAATGTTTTGTTGATGATAAAACTATACAAAGGATTGTTTTCCATCTTGCAGATCAATCTGCATCTATCAAACTATAATCCAGTCTGAAGGTTAACGCTAAACTTTCAGATTAAAGATCGGTAGTGAGGCAGCATACTATTAAATCTTGATAAAATTATAACCTAAAAATGGGTTTATAAACTTAATCAACAACACAGAGGTAACACAGGTGGACACATATTACTGATTCGGGCACGACATATTAAATTAAAATAAATATTCTACATAGCCTTTGGCCACTTTTAAACTTAATAAATAGTATACAAATTATAAATATTTATTAAACTCAATACTCAGGAGGTCTAAGGGCCTCTTCAGGCACCAGTGAATAAATAGTTTAGTGAAAAAAAAAGATTTTCCTCAGCTTCAAGAATACTTTCCAGGTATTCTAGTTTTATAGCTTGATAGTGAAGTGCTGCAAAATAATAATGTTTATGATAAATGAAGTATAAATTTTAATTTTTAAACTAAATTACTATACCTCCAGTTCATTTAAGTGCTGAATACGAGGAGTGAACTTGAAGTTATCAACATCAACAGTAAACGGTGGTTGCCAACTCTGAAATACAGTAATATGATAGTCAATAAAGGAGAAGTTAATCTAGAGATCACATAGATTACATACATTAGCAAGTTGGATGTTTTTTTGTGTGGTGTTTGTTTATATAAAATAATTGGATGGTGTTTTCTGTGTGGTGTATCTATATCACTATACCACAGGAATTAACTTTTCAAACTTCCCGACTTTCCCAGGTTTTCAAGACAGATTCTTTTTTAAACTGTAGACTACCCAGTATAGATGGGCCATCATTTGCCAACCTGAATGAAGTAAAATCATTTATCTGAGACCTGTATTGACGAGTATGTGGACAAAGGTGTCAGTCTCATCTCTGGTTTCATGGTGGTGGGAAGGTCGAGGTTCACATCATGACCATATGGAATCAAGAGCTTTATTCTTGTGGTTTCCTACTTTCCCTCCACAAAAATGTCTGTTCATTTCCTTTGAATTGTCCTTCTCCAGACTTACAAAACGCTTGAAAACTATAAGGCTATGTGTTTGTCTGGAATATCAATGTTTTTCTTAGCACTGTGTCTTACAACCCTTACTGTCAAGATTAATAATAATAATAATATTTAGCACCGTGTCTTACAACCCTTACTGTCAAGATTAATAATATTATTATTATTAATATCAATATCAATGTTAAAAACATGTAAAAGTGAATGTCAACATAATCACGTGGTGAGTATAGAGACAATCATGATAAAAGGATTTGATAATCAATATAATGTTTTCAAAATAAAATATTCTATAATCTTAGCGTGATATGAATTCCAACAGATTGGATTAACAGTAATGTTGTTGCTGTTCGATTTCTGTTAATTACTCCCACGAGCAAATGTATTTAAATACTTGTGAGGATATTATTTAGTGAATATGAATGTGTGCTCCAGTCAAACCTAAACAGAGTTTGCACACACGTACAATACAAGAGCTGTTCAAAAATTCCCAGACTATTTAAAAAGTGCTGCAATCTCATAGAGATGTACGATTAGTGGCGCTTTATAGCTTAAAGCTTGGCAATCATCATGCTGCTGACTTCATTGTTATATTCTGGTTAGTTATCACGCTAAATTGCTTTGTTTAGGAGCTTGCTGTGCATGTATTGCGCTTTTTGAGATGGCTTCAGTTTTACGAGCATCTTATCAACATTAAATTGTGCATCAAACTTGAGAAAACATTCAAGGAAACTCTTAAAATGGTGAAACAAGTTTATGGAGATCAGTGCCTGGGCCATACACTGGTTTATGAATGGTTTAAGCAATTCGAAGAAGGTTAGCAGTCAACTGGTGATGAAATGCGTTCAGGGTGACCAACAGAGCCCTGCTTTTATGGTGAATAAAAAAGCCCAATTTTGTTTTTAAGTTTCCCAAAAGCGGCGAATAAGCGGTGAATTACAAAAATCCTATTTTTGCGACGAAATTATCGAATTAAGACAAAAGCGTTAAAAAAGTTGTTTTATACCAAACTTTTGTGATTAAGATGACTTTGTTGGGTTAAAACTAGACTTCCAGGACAATTTTTGAAACAGGTAAACTAAACATATTGAAGTGAAAACCAAAAATTACATTTTGTTTGGACAAAACGGTAAAAAAACACTAGTCCGCAAAAAAATGTGCTGTCAACTTATTAAAAAAGCAAGATTTAGCGGCAGCTGGTCCGGGAAAAGTATGTACAAGTCACAAAGACAAAATATTACACAAAAATCATCTTGTTACTTCACA